>MDKI01074569.1:0-22623 GCA_005239505.1 Nicotiana paniculata | reverse complement strand
ACTATTACAGAGAACGTGGCCACCTTGATAACACAGATGAGCATACTAACTAAGAAGGTGGAGAAATCAGCGCAAAAACAGCAGGTACACATCGTAGATACAACCAATGGGGGCTTATACACATCTTGCATTAGTCAACCATTTGGTAACCAGTGGAATGCAGAAAGTGATCACCCTCCTTATCCAGAAAACATGAATTATGTGTCAAATTATGAACGTCAGAGACAAGGGGGGGAGGGGGGCATAACTGGGGTCAGCAAGTTCAAACGTATAGACCACCTCACCACCAGTAGAACAGTGGAAATATGGGTGTCATGAGACCACAAAGTAATGCAGCACCATATCAGAGGCCACAAGGTTATACCCATCAGAATCAAAAACAAGCATACTACCCTCCTCAGCATCAACAAGAGGGAAGGCAAGAAGATGGGTTCTCCAGGTTAGAAGCTATGATGCAGCAGGTTATTGGGTCAAATGCTAAGATCAGCGAAAGAGTAGATGCCCATGGCTCAGCAATTAAAAACATCGAGGTGCAGCTGGGAAAAATTTCAAATGCAGTTAACAATCGTCCTCACAGAACTTTACCTGCTGATACTCAGGTGAATCCAAGGGACCAGGGCCCAAAGCAGCTAATGGCAGTGAGTCTCCGCAATGGCAGAGACCAGGACTTGGAACAAGAGATGAGGCAGGAAAGTAGACAGACAGATACATTGGTGCAGGTGCCTATTGAAATTGATGAATCGACTCCTTTGACCAAGGGCATAGTGCATCCAGCTGAAGGAGAATCTACTAACCAAGGTGAAGCTGAAAAAGAACTTGAGGAAATCACAAAGCCAGTAGTTGAGGTGGTGGTGGAAAAGGAAAAAGAACAGATAACAGGAAAGAAGAGATCACCAGCTCCATTCCCTCAAAGGCTGGAAAAATACCAGAAGGATGAGCAGTATAAGAAATTCTTGGACATGTTAAAGCAGATACAGGTAAATATCCCATTGATTGATGCATTGAAGGAAATGCTTGGCTATGCTAAAATGATGAAGGACTTGATATCCAGAAAATTTGACTTCCAAGATCTGGCTACTGTCACCCTTACTCAGACTTGTAGTGCGGTGGTGACGCGTCCTATTGCTGAAAAGTTATCTGACCCAGGGAGTTTTACAATTCCTTGTACCATTGGAAACTTAGCTTTCGCCAAAGCTCTATGTGACTTGGGAGCCAACATTAATCTGATGTCGCTGGCCATATATAAAAGACTAGGGATTGGTAGAGCCAGGCCCACCTCCATGCTGTTGCAACTTGCTGATGGGACGGTGAAGAGACCGTTGGGTATTCTGGACGATGTGTTAGTACAAGTGGGGAAATTTGTGTTCCCTGCGGACTTTGTAATCCTAGATTGCCGAGTAGATGAGGAAATTCCCATAATCTTGGGAAGGCCATTTTTGGCCACAGGCAGAGCCCTCATCGATTGTGAGACTGGTGAGCTTAAGATGAGGCTCAATGATGAAGAAATCACGTTCAACGTGCAGAAGTCAATGAGGAGACCAAGTGAGTTTGCCAACTGCTCTCTTATTGATTCCGTGAACGTGATCCTAGAAGAAGATGATGCATCCCTAACTGTGGGGGACCCTTTGGCTGCATGTTTGATGAACTTAGATGATATGAACGGTGAGGAGCTAGCAGAATGGGTATTAGCATTGGATGGAAAAGGGACATGGTCGAGGGCTATCGAAATTGAACCATTACACTTGGAAAAGAGAGAGAGCCCACCAGCCAAGCCCTTAGTTGAAGTACCACACAAGTTAGAGTTGAAGCTTTTACCAGCGCACCTCAGGTATGCATTTCTTGGACCTAACTCTACATTACCTGTTATTATTTCATCTAGGTTGTTAGATGTGCAGGTACAATAGTTGTTACAGGTACTTTCTAAATGCAAGACTGCCATTGGCTGGACGATTGCAGATATCAAAGGGATCAACCCAGCCTATTGCATGCACAAGATTCTCCTGGAAGAGGGACACAGACCTTCTAGGGAACATCAAAGGTGGTTGAACCCAAATATGAAGGAAGTGGTAAAGAAAGAAGTTATAAAGTGGTTAGATGCGGGAATCATTTTCCCTATCTCTGACAGCAGCTGGGTTAGCCCCGTACAGTGTGTACCAAAGAAGGGTGGTATGAAAGTGGTAAGGAATGATAAAAATGAGCTAATATCCACTAGAACCGTCACGGGTTGGAGAATATGCATAGATTACAGAAAGTTGAACCTTGCCACCCGCAAGGACCACTTCCCACTTCCCTTCATTGATTAAATGCTCGACCGACTAGCAGCGAGGTCTCATTTTTGTTTCCTTGACGGGTATTCGGGGTACAACCAAATTTCTATTGCCCCGGAGGATAGGGAAAAGACCTCCTTCATATGCCCTTATAGGGTATTTGCCTTCAGGAGGATTCCATTTGGTCTTTGTAATGCACCTGCAACATTCTAATGGTGCATCATGGCCATTTTCACAGACATGGTGGAATATATTATGGAGGTCTTCATGGACGATTTCTCAGTGGTGGGAAATTCATTTGATGAATTCCTAGAAAATTTAAACCGTGTACTAAAGAGGTGCATCGAGACGAACCTAGTGCTGAATTGGGAGAAGTGCCACTTCATGGTATAAAAAGGAATCGTCTTGGGACATTTAGTCTCGAGTAAAGGTATCCAAGTGGACAGAGCCAAAGTAGAAGTGATTGAGAAACTCCCTCCACCCACGTCAGTCAACGCTATTCGTAGCTTCCTGGGACATACCGGATTCTACCGGCGATTCATCAAGGACTTCTCAAAAATTTCCAACCCTCTCTGTAAGTTACTAGAAAAAGATAACCCACTTGTGTTTTCTGATGATTGCAGGATATATTTTGAGAAGCTAAGGAAGCAGTTAGTCACTGCAACGATTATAGTTGCCCCCGACTGGGAGCAACCGTTCGAACTCATGTGTGACGCCAGTGACTATGCTGTGGGAGCCTTGTTGGGCCAGCGAAAAGATAAGGTAATGCACCCAATTTACTACGCAAGTAGAACGTTGAGTGGAGCTCAGCTAAATTACACGGTAACAGAAAAAGAAATGTTGGCTGTAGTGTTTTCATTTGACAAGTTCAAGTCTTACCTGATCGGGTCGAAAGTGATTGTGTACACTGATCACGCAACCATTCGGTATTTGGTAGAGAAAAGAGACTCTAAGCCACGCCTAATTCGTTGGGTGCTGCTTTTGCAAGAGTTTGACTTGGAGATTCGTGACCGTAAGGAAACGGAGAACCAAGTCGATGATCATTTATCACGCCTTGAAGGTGCTGAAAAGGAACATGAGTCTAAGGATATTCTGGAAACCCTTCCAGATGAGCAGCTACTGGCCACAAGTGTGGTAGAGGTGCCATGGTATGCAGATATTGCTAATTATCTGGCATGCGGCATCGACCCTTATGAGGTCTCCTTTGTGCAAAAGAAAATATTTTATCGTGATATCCGTAATTACTATTGGGATGAACCTCATTTGTTTAAAATTTGCATTGATAACATGATCCGGAGGTGCGTCCCCGAGATAGAACAATTTGCTATTTTGCAGGCTTGTCACGCAGCTCCCTATGGAGGACATTTCGGAGGAGTCTGAACAGCAGCTAAAGTGTTGGAGGCCGGGTTTTATTGGCCCACTATGTTCAGAGATGCCCATCAATGGGTGAAGGGCTGTAATGAATGACAAAGGACAGGGAACATATCCCGTTGTCATGAGATGCCCATGAATCTGATACAAGAGGTAGAAGTGTTCGATGTGTGGGGGATAGATTTCATCGGTCCTTTTGTCAGCTCCTATGGCAATAAGTACACACTTGTTGATGTATATTACATGTCCAAATGGGTAGAAGCTGCAGCATTCCCCACCAATGATGCACGAGTGGTGGTGGAGTTCTTAAAGAAGAATATATTCACCCGTTTTGGGACCCCAAGGGCCATTATTACTGACGGAGGAACTCATTTCTGCAATCGTGTCTTCGAAAAGTTCCTTGCTAAATATAATGTACGTTACAAGGTAGCAACCCCGTATCACCCCCAAACTAGCGGGCAGGTTGAGTTCTCAAACCGTGAAATAAAGAGTGTGCTGACCAAAACAGTTAACGCCACAAGAACTGATTGGGCAAAGAAACTTGATGATGCACTCTGGGCTTATAGAACCGCATTCAAAACACCAATCGGTATGTCTCCTTACAAGTTGGTATTTGGTAAGGCCTGTCACCAGCCCGTGGAATTAGAACATCGAGCTTGGTGGGCATTGAAGTAGTTGAACCTGGATCTCGATACTGCTGGAGAAAATTGAGTCACAGAGTTAAACGAGATGGAAGTTCAGAGGACAAGCATTTGAAAGCACCAGGTTGTATAAGGAATGAATGAAGAGATTACATGATAAAAACATCGTGGACTGAGATTTTAGACCAGGGGACAAGGTATTGCTTTACAATTCAAGATTAAGACTGTTCCCGGGTAAGCTCAAGTCCCGATGGTCTGGCCCTTTTAAGGTGGTCAATGTATTTCTTTATCGTGCGGTGGAAATTACTGTTGAGGATGGGTCTAACGCCTTCAAGGTCAATGGACAACGATTAAAAAGGTATGTGGGAACGAATGAAGCCAGTATGATGTCTATTGTGCATCTGGGTGAACGTAAAAGAATGAACGATCCTTAAAAAAACTGCGTTCATTCTGCGTCGTGCCGCGACGTTAAATCAGGCGCTTCATAGGAGGCAACCTATTGACTTGTTGTAATCGTCGTTCCACGACATTAACTAAGGCGCTTGTTGAGAGGCAACCCAATGCGTAGTTAAATCTTAGTATAGCTAGAAGTATTTCGTGTAATAATAGGTACTAGCGAGCTTGCAAGTGCATTCGGATGAAAGGAGCAGTGTTTTAGCATGACGGAAAGTGGGGACAAAGCCGGGGTCAAGCAGGATTTAGGCCTCAAATGCCCAGAAAAATCCAGCAGATCCCAGGCGTTAAGCCCCAAACGCCTGGCTAACGCCAGGGGGCATCGGGCGTTAAACCTAAAACGCCTGGCTAACGCTAGGGGGGTCTTGGCGTTTTAACTCTAACGCCTGGCTAACGCCAGGGTGCCCGTGATTTTTTACTATAACGCACACCAAACGCCAGGTAAGTCCTCTCTTCTTATTTTTACATCCCCCAACTCTCTCTCTCAAGCAAGTTTCTACTCCCAAGCACACAACCAACACAAATTTTCTCTCTTACTCACACCAAAACACATAGATTAATACACACATCTTCACTACAACAACACCCACAGCACACACAGATCTGCACAGGTTTGATTTTCGTGGTGCACTTCATCCGACAAACACACATCAATCTTTGAGGTATGAGTTTATTTCTATCCTTTGTTACTTCGAATTGGGTGTTACAATATGAAAGGTGTATCCTTGATTCATGGTTATTCTTATTGGGTTTATGCAGTTCATGGTCATATTGTATTGTGTTGTGAACCCCAATCCCTGAAACCCTTTAGGAATTGGCTGAAATAATGAAAGGTAAGTGGTATTATGAAACCCCAAACAAATTTGTGTACATGAGGCAGTCCCTCAAGTCCATAAGAGCTCCCATGGCAATTATGCTAGCCAAGTTCTCGATGTAATGCCTCAATGGAAATACATATCCTATTTGGAGCCCGAGTCTCCAGGAAACAAACCACTAGTGTCATGCATCTTGAACTCCATGAAATTTTAAGTGTGAAGTGTCTCACGAGAAGCCTTATGTGTCAATCGTTCATAAACTCGCTAAGGTGAAGTCTGAGTAACCTTGGCAAAGTGGGAAAGCGTAGAGTACACACTTTGTGACACCCACTAACTACTGATCATTTGTGCAGGGGAAACAATGCTACCCTGAAGAGCCACCGGCAAAGGAAAGGCTATGTCTTCGGCCCCAGCGATAACCAAAGAAAAACCCCACCACCTCATAAGAAAATAAAGGGGGAGATGCTACTTCCAGTATGACTGGTGAGGAAGCAATAGTTGTTGTCGCTGCTATCAGACAGCAACCCGTTGGTCAACGGGAATATGGTATCATCAACATACCAGCACACTCCAGGAAATGGTATGCACGCTGCAAGCCCAAGCATGTTCACCTTGAAGGGGCCATTAAGGAAGGGAGTCTGAGAAAAAAATCCCGGCGATTTGGAGGAGCATACATGAGTTGGGTTTAGGATATGTGTTCCAGCACAATGGTAACATCAACCTTAACTTAGTCCGGGAATTCTATGCAGGGTTTGACCCTAAGGACAAGGAAGAATTGGTGCCAATTCGTGGGCACTTAGTAGATTTTTCAGCCAAAGCCATATGTGATTTTCTAGGTGCACTAAATGTTCCGGTGGAGCCTCTAGAGCAATTCATCCACCATCCTAACTATAAAGAGGTGAGGCACACACTTTGTGGGGTTGATTCCAGGGCTGCTTGGATTCGGGATAGAGCCACAAATCGCCATAAAAGGTTTCCCAAGAAGAAAATGAAGGCTGAAACCCAGGTGTGACTTAAAGTGATTAATGCACGGATACTACCGTACACCCATGACACCTTAATCAACCAGATAGGATTTGTGTGCTCTACTTCCTCATGACGGGGCAGAGAGTGAATGTCGGCCATCTGATGCGCTATCAAATGGGGTTGGTGCGTTCCAGCAATAGAATTGATCGAATACCATTCCCAAATTTCCTGACTCAGTTCCTGCCAAATGAAAATGTAGCGGTTGATCCCAACTTTGACCATACCATTGATAAACTCGCACGAGAGACTGACATCACTGGCTTAAGACTGAAAGAAGAGTCTTCATTGACCAATGCCGAGCGCAATGCGCGGGATGATAGCTTCATGGACCATATTTATAGGATGATGGATTTGCAGTTGCGAATAGGAGGTCCCCCAGCGTCAGTTGATGAGAGAGATGAGTTGGATCAGAGATACCCGCTCAATGCTCATGCTCAACAGATTATTGGAGCAGGTGAGGGATACATGCTCCCAGATGATGAGGATATCAACACACCTGATGACTCTGATGCAGAGCCGATGCGCTCAGATGGGGAAGATGATGGAGAAGATGAGTTTGAGGAGGAATGGAGAGCGTCCGATGATGAAGACGCTGAATGATCAGGGATTTTCTTGCACCTTGTTTTTTATTTCTTGTTTTGTCTATATATGATGCACTGAGGATATTGCATGAATTAAGTGTGGGGTGTTGTACATATGTATTGTGGAATTGTTGTACAGTAGGTGGTTTCTTGTTGTAGTTTTGTATTCATGATAGTAAATGATTTTTCTTTTAAGTTTTTGTAGCTTTTTTTTCTCTGCAGTCTTTTGATTTTAGGTAGAACTATTTTTTTTTTTTTTTTTGTAATATGTGGAATCTTCCCGACAATGGATCTCTTGGACAGTTCTCTTGAGGGAAGTAAGTCTAAAGAAAATACCAAAAAGATTTTTTATTTTAGGTAGTGTAGTAATTCCCCCTTGGTTTTACTTTGGACCACGGTTCTTTTCCAAGGGTTTTTAATTGAACCGAGTGTAGGTAGTTTTAAATTTTTAGGTGTAGTAACCACATGGTTGAGAACTTAATCGCAGCAATATCTCGGAACTTTGTGATGCTTTGAGAATAGTCAGTACTTTGGTTGTGATGCTTAGGCTCAATTTTTTGACTCCAGGATGAATACCTTAAATCCTTGATTCTTAAATCTGCTCAACTGCTTTGGCTGGAGTGTCGTGATAGAACTAATCCTGAATGAGTTATGTGCCATATTTGTGTGAGAGTTTGTATGTTATTATGTGCATTGCATTTGATGTCTAGAACTTACCCCGTGTGTGTGCAAAGCGAAATAGTAGTTTTGTTCAGCCTTGAAAGTGATATAGGCGTTTCTTTGTTGAGCCAACTATGGATATTTTGCCCGCCTAATTGTTATGTATCGTATTTAACCCCGTTGAGCCTATAATCCTATTTCTTTGGCAACCACATTACAAGCCATATCCCTTTATTTGAATCGATCTTATATTTGAACCTTGTCACCTCTCGTAAGCACTGGAAATGATGCGATATGGAAAAGTTAAAGTGTGGGGTGGTAGGTTGATTTTTTAGGGGAATAATTGAAATAAGGAGAAAGGTGCACTGTTTTGAAAAAGTAAGAATCACTTAGAAAGAAAAAAATAATTGTATTGTTGTGAAAATATAAAATAAAAAAAAAGAATATATATATATATTCTATGACAAGTGGTGACTCTTGATGTAATGGTGCTTAAAGAAGTATGGGGTAATAACATTGATGTGAAGGTGGAGTTTGGCTTAATATAAGTTTGAGGTTGAATGCTAAAGTATATGTATTAAAGTGCTTGGGGAGGTGTAGTCACTCTCATATCTAAATATATCCTACCTGTCCCGCAGCCTACATTACAACCAAATAAAGATCTACCTGATCCTAAACTGAATGAGCTCGATTAGTAGAGTAGTACACTACGGGCAAGCCTATGGTGCATCTTTTGTGGCATATGAATATTATTTCTGAGAGTGAGTAAATTCTTTCTATATTTAGTTCCTAAGTGTTCCTAAAATTGATTGTGTGTGGAACTAGCTCTTTGATTTGCTGAGGGCACCTGATTCATGAGGGAAAGGTAATGTTGTTGACCTCTATGTTAGAGTAGTGAGTGAATTGTGAATAAAGCATGGTATATGTGAGTTGATTATTGAGGCGAGGATCTCCCACTTTTCTTCTTATAATATTTTAAAAATTCTTGGTATAACGTGTTAAGGGATTTTCTTAATAAGTTGTGTTCATGAGTGTAGTTTAATTGCTCGAGGGCGAGCAAATGTTTAAGTGTGGGATGTTGATGTGTGGCTAGAATTCATGGTTTAATACATTAGGTGCCTTACATTTTATGTGCGTTAATGATGAAAATACACTTCGTATGTGCCTAATGGAGTCTATTTCATATGTAGGTGAATTGGAGATGGAAGCCGAGTTAAATAGATGCATAAACGTCGAAAATACGCTCAAGAGTCGAAAAGGAGTAATCCGGGCTATAGTCGGGCGTTTGGGCTGTAAAGCCTAGCCTAGCCAGGCGTTAGCCAGGCGTTTGAGCCCTAACGCCAAGCCTGGCCAGGCGTTTGGGCCCTAATGCCAGGCCTGGCCAGGCGTTTGGGCCCTAATGCCAAGCCTGGCCTGGCATTAGCCAGGCGTTTGGGCCCTAATGCTAGACCTGGCCAGCCGTTAGCCAGGCATTTGGCCTGTAACGCCTGGTCCCTGGTCCGGTCCAATCCAAATTTTGAAGGTTTTAAGTGTTTCCCAGTTTGAATAGAAGTCTCCTACACGTTTAGGGTTTACCCAAACATATAAATAGACCCAAAAACACAACTTTGGGGGACTTTTGCCATTAGAGACAAGAGAAGCTTGTGGAATACTACTCAGCAAAGCAAAACATTGATTTTTACATCTTTTATTCATTACTTTGTAGTTTAATTATGCAAGTTATTTTAGAGTTGATTATTATGAGCATGAGTAGCTAATTTCTTTAATCTAGGGTTTTGGTGGAACTCGTTGGGGGATGAACTTATTGTGATATTAATATAACTTTGATTGGTTGATTAAACTCTATTTGTTCAACTACGTTCTTGTTGTAGTTGATTGAAGGGCCCACAATTAGCTGTTCCTATTTATTACGTATCTACTTGAGAGAGAGTGCATATTTGGGTAGTTGTTTGAACGACACCACTCCCATAGTATAAACGAAAGTCATAACCGAGGGTTTAGAAGTTGGATTAGACATAACGATACTTCGGGTGCAATCTAAAGTGAATTGTAATGCAATCTAGCTAGCGTAACTTGAGAGAGTGCGTCTAGTAAATTATCATAATTACTTGAGAGAGATTTATGGTAGATAGAGTGTTCATGATTGATAGAGGCAACTTATCAAACTATAAGAAGTATCAAAGAAGAATGTTCACCAACGGGGGAAACCATGACCTTAGACCTTTATTATAATTGTTTACATCAATTTGTTAGTTAATTGTTAGTTTATTAATTTTGTCAGTAGAAATAGTAAAACATCACCAATTGATATTCAAAAGTCTTGAGAAAATTGATTAAGTAAAAGTTCCGTATTCTGACGGCTTGATTGATACATAAATTTCCTGTGAGATCGACTCTGGGCGTAATACCCCGGATTATATTTGCAATGCCCGTTTAGTCTTTCTATAAGACATAGTTGAGCGTGATCAGTAGCTCACATAAATAAGTTGGGAAAGGACCACTTAATCTGTTTGCACCAAGTGAAAGCCGTTGAAGGTTTTTCAACGAACTTATTGTTGTTGGGACAATTCCAGTAAACTCATTACCATCCAGCGCCAAAGTAGATACATTTCTCAACTTCCCGATCTCACTCGGAATATTGCCTTTGAGGTTACAGCCTACTGCCGCAAACGTTTGAAGAGAAGAGAGATAGCCGATGGATTTCAGAAGCATTGCATTTAGGGGATTGAAAGACAATATCAATCTTTTCAAGTTTTTAAAATTTGCCAGAGGAGTAATAACGCTCGATTCACTTGTGAAGGAGTTACCGTACAAGTTGAGAACTTCAAGTAGTCTTAAATTTCCTAGAGATTCAGGAATTGAACCCATAAATTCATTATTAGCGAGGCTTAGAATTTCAAGCTTAGACAAATTTGAGATGGAAGCAGGTAAGACACCATTGATATAGTTTTCATTTAGAAAAATATCTTCAACATTGGGTAACCCATTGCCTATGGTGGAAGGAAGATTACCTGAAATGTGGTTATTGTTGAGGTCAACACTTACAATAGATGAGATATTGAAGATGCCAATAGGGATTAACCCATTAAAATTATTGTAAGATAATGAAAGGTACTCAAACTCTTTAAGGTTACCGACTTCATGTGGAATTATTCCTGCAAAATTCAGTAAGATAAGTATCCAAAAAACTAAACTCTAAAATGACAATGGATTAGTTATTTTTCCATACCTGTCAGGTTATTCGTTGAAAAATCAAGTACTTGAAGCATACTCATATTTCCAACTTCTCTTGGTAAATGTCCTTCAAGCTTGTTTTCCCCGATTGATAATTATTGAAGTGATGAAATGTTGAGTATGCTTAAAGGAATTGAGCCCGTTAATTTGTTTCTTTCCATGCTCAAAATTTCCAATTTACAAAGATGGCCAATTACATACGGGATTGAGCCTGTTAACTTATTGTAATCCATGGCTAAAAGCTCCAAGTTATAAAGATGGCCAATCTCATAAGATATTGTGCCTGTCAAATTGTTAAACACAAATATCACATATATAGCAACTTCTACACAATACTGCTCATAGAAAATCAAACCAACCATATATCTTATAGAGATTTTAACACTGTACTGTGTATCGTTGGACCAAGCTTATAACCAAAATGGTTCATATTTTCAGATCTTATCCGATATAGCCCATTTTTTGCATATATTTTGAAACACATTTTCAGTAACTCCCTTTTCTCTTCTTATCGCTGATTAATTCTATCCTTGTTTTTATAGACAAACAGAAAATTCATTTTCGTATTCTCAGAATCTTCATATATGAAACTTGTGAGTCTTATTGACTACAGTTAATATATGACTACTTTATCCTCTTATGAAATGTTAGTTGCTGGCAATTAAGATATAAATCCAGCTGAGCAAGGGCACATCTAATAGCTTCACTGTGAGTTAAATTGAACCCAGAACTTTTTTCATAGACTTGAATTTTCAATATAAAATTCACTAAAATTATTGAAAAAATTGAGTTATGAACCCATAACTCAAACAAGGTGATGGTTCAGTAATTGAAACCGAAATTTTGAACCGGTAGAATCAAAATTCTGGATCCACTCTGTAGTTGAGCAGAAGCAACTAAGCAATGAGTGAAAACAAGCAAATTTTCAAGTCTCATATCTTCTCTCACAATAACTACAAGTCTAGCTATTATCTTCTAAAACTTGTTTTATATTATAGAGTAAATTTAATTGTTGGTCATTTAATTTTCTATTCATTTTTCCAAAGTCATTTTTTTTTTGTTAAGTAAGTATTTCTTAGAATATTGAGGGTCTAAGTGTACATATTAAAAGTTCATGGTATAGAAAGTTAGTAAAAAGGAGTTAGTTTGTTATTTCTATTAGTGTATAACTGTCAAGTTAGTGGAGTTGTATATACAACATTGTTTGGATTCTAAGAAATCAATTCCAACTTCTCTTCCTCCATCTTCTTCTTCTTCACAATTCTTCATGGTATCAGAGCAGGACATCAGCTCCGGCGAGATTCAATTTCCGGCAGAAACAAGGCGACAAAATACAGAGCAAAGAAATACTAGAAGTTTTTAGAGCTCGATTTTAAGCAGTCATGGTGGAAATTGAAGTTAGCTCACTCGATCATAATCATCCTTTATTTCTGCAAGCCTCCGATGCTCCTGGTCTAGTCTTAATTCCGCTCAAGCTCACTGGCCCAGAAAATTACGCACTGTGGAGCAGGGCGATGAAATTGGCAATCTGGGGAAAAGGTAAGCTTGGTTTTGTGGATGGATCGTATGCTAAAAATATGTATAAAGGTGAATTGGTAGAACAATGGGAAAAATGCAATGAAATCGTCTTATCGTGGATTGGTAATACTGTTTCGAATGAATTGATGCCTAGTATTGTATATATTTGATAAAAGAAAACCTACCAACAACAGCAATCAGTTTTTTGAAGGAACATGGAGAGACAACACTGTGGAATTTGAGGCTAGGTCATGCATCAACAAAGGCAATGCAACATATCTCAGAACTAAGGAATAAGATACAAGCAGGGAAGGAGAACAACTGTGAAGTATGTCCTTTAGCTAAGCAATGCAGACTTCAGTTTCCACTTAGTAGCAGTAAGTCAAGTAGTTGCTTTCAACTCATACATATAGATGTTTGGGGACCTCATAAGGTACCTACTTATGATAGAAAACTTTATTTTGTTACTATAGTAGATTTACTTGGGTATGCCTAATACAATCTAATTGTGAAGTAGTTACTGTTATAAAGAACTATCTTGCAATGATAAAGACTCAATTTCAAACAACTGTGAAGACTATTAGATCAGACAATGGTACCGAATTTTTCAATTCTCAATGCAATAATTTGTTTGCTTCTCTGGGAATTATACACCAAAGCAGTTGTCCCTATACTCCTCAAGAAAATGGGGTGGTTGAACGTAAACATAGACACATCCTGGAATTAGCAAGGGCCTTGATGTTTCAAAGTTCTATTCCTAGGAGATTTTGGGGTGATTGTGTAAGGACAACAGTGTATTTGATAAATAAACTGTCTACCAGTGTCTTGAAAGGTAAATCTCCTTATGAGCTATTGTTTGGAAATTCAACTAAGGTAGATCATTTGAGGGTATTTGGTTGCTTATCTATGCAAGTAACCTGCTCAAGGGTGATAAATTTGCAGCCAGAGCTAAGAAAGCTGTTTTGATTGGCTATTCAAAAACACAGAAGGGGTATAGATTGTATGATTTAGAAAATTGAAGTGTTTTTGTAAGCAGAGATGTGGTATTTAAGGAGAAATTTTTTCCTTTTGAGAAAGCAGCTGATTCAGAAGGAGGAGAAGACGTGTTTCCTTCCCAATCTCCAACTTTGACAGTGGACAACCATCCACCACAACTACCTGTTGTTGCAAATGATTCTCAGAACATAGATCATCCATTAAATGAACATGTTTTTGCAGAATTGGAGCATGTTCATATGGATATGGATACTGGCAACATAGTCCATGCGGAGTCTAGTGATAACCATGAGTCTTATACTAATATGGATTCAGCCACAGTTCATACAGAACCTGCAGTTGAGAGATTTGTCAATGAAGAAGTAGCATCAGAACAAGTGCACTCACAGTTACAAACTACAGTAGAAGAAACTAGGAAGTCTGGCAGACAAGGAAGGCCTCCTGTTTGACTTAAGGACTTCATCACCACTACAAAGACTCAGACAAATGCAGTATACTCTATTTCTAATAATCTATCTTATGATCATTTATCTACTGCCTACCAGTCATTCCTTAATGCTTTCTCAGTATTAACTGAGCCACGGCCCTATAAAGAAGCTGCCAATGATCAAAGATGGATAGAAGCCATGGACCAAGAAATTAAAGCACTTGAAGAAAATCATACTTGGGAAGTTGTAGACTTGCCCGAAGGAAAGAAGCCCATAGGTTCTAAATGGGTGTTTAAGATCAAATACCAGTCATTTGGTGAGGTTGACAAGTTCAAGGCAAGACTAGGAGAAAATGGATACACATAACAAGAGGGGCTAGATTACCATGAGACATTCTCACCAGTTGCCAAAACGGTAACTGGGAGAACTGTCTTAAGCATAGAAGCTTCCAAAGGTTGGATCCTATATCAAATGAATGTGAACAATGCATTCCTACAAGGGGATCTATATGAAGAAGTTTATATGGTTATGCCACAGGGTTTCAAACGACAGGGGGAGAACACAGTGTGCAAATTGTTGAAGTCACTTTATGGACAGAAGCAGGCTTCAAGGCAATGGAATATTAAGCTCACATATGCCTTAGTAGGAGCAGGGTGCAAACAGAGTGCACATGATCATTCTTTGTTCACCAAACAGACATCACATGATATTGTAATTATACTAGTCTATGTAGATGATCTCCTAATCACAGGCAGTAACATTTATTTAGTAGAAGAGGCCAAAAACACTTTGCATCGCAGCTTTAAGGTAAAAGATTTGGGTGAGCTTAGATACTTCTTGGGCATTGAAGTGATGAGGTCAAACGAAGGCATACTATTAAATCAAAGGAAATATGAACTGGAGTTAATCTCTTCCACAAGATTGGCTAGTGCCAAAACCTGCTTCTACTCCTATTGAACTCAATCAGAAGTTGACTACTACAGAGTATGACAGACACATTGGGCCAAATGGAGATGAAGAGCTGAAGGATGTGGGACTTTATCAAAGGTTGGTAGGCCAGTTGCTCTAATTAACCATCACACGTTCAGATATTTGTTTTGAAGTGCAAGTTCTGAGCAAGTTCATGCAGCATCCCAAACAATCACATCTAAGTGCAGCACTTCAAGTGGTTAGGTACATCAAGGGGTCTCCTGGACTTGGGAATTTTCTCAAGAAGGGACCTATCACTCATATTTCTGCCTTCTGTGATTCAGACTGGGCATCCTGCCCCCACACACAAAGGTCAATTACTGGTTATGCAGTCAAGCTAGGGGATTCTTTACTATCATGGAAATCCAAGAAACAACAAACAGTGAGTCGCAGCTTAGCTGAGGCTGAGTATCAAAGCCTTGCAGCATTATCATCAGAGATTACTTGGCTGGTTGGTCTATTACAAGAGTTATCCATTCAAATACAATAGCCTGTAGATGTATATTGTGATAGCAAAGCTGCACTTCAGATAGAAGCCAATCCTTTTTCCATGAAAGAACAAAGCATATCGAAATTGATTGCCATTTTGTTCGAGAGAAGATTAAGGTTGGATTACTTGCTCCTCATTACATTTCAACCAAGATGCAATTGGCTGATCTCATGACAAAGGGCCTTGGGGCTGCTCAGCATTCTTTCCTACTCACCAAGTTTGGAGTGTTCGATATTTTTCACCCTCCAGCTTGAGGGGGAGTCTTAGAATATTGAGGGTCTAAGTGTACATATTAAAAGTTCATGGTGTAGAAAGTTAGTAAAAAGGAGTTAGTTTGTTATTTCTGTTAGTGTACAACTGTCAAGTTAGTGGAGCTGTATATACAACATTGTTTGTGTTGTTTGGATTCTAAGAAATCAATTCCAACTTCTCTTCCTCCGTGTTCTTCTTCTTCACAATTCTTGAGTATTACTCAAAAGTCACTTTTTTTTGTTATAAAAAAATATTTTATTTTGCTCCACAATAGTCACCTGGGCCATATTTTATAATACTTTTACTTAAAAACGTCTATTATGCTTGACATTATAAATTCTCCTATTTATATTATATCTTCTATATTATATACTATATAAAATAGTTTTGCCTAGGTATTTTACTTTATAATTAAAATAACTTTATATTACTTTATTTATTATTTTTATAATATATCCGTACATTTAGTTTTTCAATGACACTCAATTTGTTTAATCATATCCAAACGAGAACATATTTAAAAATATAAAAATGGCAAAAAATATTTAATTTTAATCATAAGAAAATCATATTTGTTTGTCATGTGAGTTTTAATAGCCAGTAAAACTTTAACAAAAATTCAAAGATATTTCTGTTTAATATTAAGTTTTTAAAGATTTATCTACTAATTACTTATTTGAAAGTATTAATCTGATATGTCAATGTTCTACATGTGAGTATTTTATTTATTAGGTTAATGACTATGGCTTGAATGATAAATCCGTGAGCTTTGATTTTATAATTTCATTTAAAATATTTTATTAGGAATGGTTTAGAACATTAACTTGAGATTCATTCACAGTAATATTACTGACAAATTTGATAATACTAAATGTATATTGAAATTTATTGTTAACAAAAAATTAAATGCACGAATATAAAATAATATAAAATTTAGTTAATTATAAGTAAAATACATAGGAACAAATATATTATATAGTGTGTAACATAGAATACATAAATGACACGTCGATGACATAATAGACTTTTCAGGTGAAACTTTTACAAAATCTGGTCAAAGTGACTATTGCGGTAACTAGAGCATAGTAAAATCATTTTTGTGTAAGAAATTTTTTTTTTCTTTTTTGAGTAATGAATACAAAGTTGAATGACTATCCATGAAATTTACTCTTATTTTATACTATAAAATTGAATCCATAAGTAGAGTTAAACGCATACCTTCAAAATTGTTAAATCCAATATCTAAAATTTTCAGCAGCTGTAAGTTGCCTAGTTCTCCTGGAATAGTTCCAACAAAGTTATTTTCCATCAACAATAGGACTTGAAGTTCCGAGCATTCTGATATGCTTCTTGGAATCTCTCCACTTAACATGTTGGAGCTAAGAAAAAGCTCTTGCAATCTGGGAAGGTGATGACAGATGGTAGATCACCAGTTAAACTAGCACCCATCAGACCCAAATAATCTAGTGATGAGATGTTGAACATGGAAAGAAAATTGGGCCCATTGAGTCCATTGTAACAAATCAATGGCTCTCAACTTTCGCAAATGAGACAACTCTGTGATGACGAGAGCCACAAGTGATTCCAATCCAGTTACAAACTGAGGTAGACGAAGACCAGTTTGTTGAAAGAATGTCTGAAGTGATGTGGGCTTTCAAGGCTAGAAGAGAAGCTTGATCAGTGCTGATATTCATGGCTACGCATGTTTCTATAATGGGAAGAGATATTAATAAAAACGCTAATAGCCGAAAGGAAGAGGAGGTTGTATTCTCCATTAATGATATCCTTCAGTCCCTGCATGCTGTTGGTTGGATCTTGTTTAGCAATATAATCTCTACAGAATTGGAACTGATTAAATAGTAATAGTAATTTAGAAGATAACCTAACCTTTTAAATATTATTGAAGCTAATAATTAAGAACATAATGCTACAATTATTAACAGTTAACACAATACTAAAAAAATAAATATGACCAACAATTGATATATCTGGACTCCAAACAATGACCCAAGGACTGGTAATATAAAACATGAGCTACTAAGACTGGATTATTGCAAAAACGGATATGAAAATAAATACAACTTCTGTTTGAAATGCACGTAAACATAATTCAACTCTAGAACTGCACCGGGAACAAGTGGTAGCCACATCCGGAACGCACAAACATCTTCAGAGTGAGCCCCCGTCATCCACCGCAGCTCCACTTCTAAAGTGTAGTATGAGTACAACCGACCCTATGTATTCAATAAGTATCTTGACTAACTTCGGTGAAGTAGTGACAAGGCCTTTTATTTAAAATATACTCACTAATATAACCTGTTTAGAAGACTAGCAATAGAACAATACTAGAATATAACATAATAGAGTAACAAGAAACAATATGCGAAGCAGTAGATGATTTCTAGAAGAACCACGATTAATCCTCAATATTGTGAGCATGTGATTTTTCACCTACTAAATACTCCTACAAAATTCGATAAATAAATTAATTTCATAGATTTTGTTGAATTGGTGATTAATTGTGAATTATTTTTTGCAATTGCATAATCATAATTCATCCTATAAAATTAATTTTTTTTTTTGCATAATTAGGTGCATAATCGTAATCATTTTTAGGAAAATTACAAAATTTATCCTTCAAATAATTACAAGTGTTAATTGATAATTTCACTTTTTTTTAATTCACTCGTTAACTAATTTTTCTTTTCAATTAGATAAAAACTAGAATTATAGATAATTAATATACTATTTAGTAATTGATTTAATTAATTAATGACGAAAATATGATTAATTTACATAATGTAGAATTAACGATTGAATTATCAATTTAGTCATTTATCTAACAAATTATGAAGTTGATTGATTATGAGTACTAATTTAATTATTTTATTCTTAATTAGTTTATAATTTGACGAAAATAATGTCAGAATCAATTAATTACTTCTTTTTTTTAGTTTATTAGTGTTAATTAAAGTAATTACGGCTTAATTGACCCTAGGGGGCTAAAATCACACCTGGGCTAATCTACCCAGGCCCAAACCTATCTCTACGCTACCCAAACATACCCAACCCAATATCCCCTTACCCGGCCTGTCCTCCACTACCAAAACGACCCCGTTTGATTTAATTGGTGGAATCTTGGCTATTGACCGAAATAGATCAGACGGCCAGGAACTCCCCCCTTTTTCGGTATATAACTGTCCAAACAACCCCCACCCTCATTCCATCCAAAGTCTAACCCCCCCAAACCCTAGATCCATCTCCCCATCCCCATCGTCTCTCTCTGCTGTATAAACGAAACCCTAACTGCCCTAGGGTTCTACCGCCCGGAAATAGCCTAACAGCGGAGGATCTCCACCAATCGACCCCAACTTTTAACCAGATGATCCTCACCCTTCCCTCAATCACCTCCCGTCATTGATTCCACCAAAATCCCACCCAAAATCATCCGATTTCAGATCTAAGAATCTGAAAAACCTAAAATGCTACATAGTCGACTTCGAACGATTCAACGGTTCGGACCTACATGAGTCAGGTGCTCTTGATAAGAGCGATGAATTCATGTGGTTTTGACTCGTTTTCAAACCCTCCGGAGTCCGGCCAAGGTTCGGCTATTTTATTTTTTTCCGGCCAAACCTTTCTTTTACAGGGTACCCCCCTCTCCTTTCTATGTGTTTCGTGTTTTTTTTATGAATATGCGTAGTTTAATCAGTTTTATTTTCTTCCTTGTGTCACTGTTTTCTTCTGACTTTATCACTGTTTTGATTACTTTCTTTTACCTTTTCATGCTTGATTAGTTCGAAGCCCCAAGATATATTTTAAAAAAAACATGTTCTTAGTTTAGACTTGGTTCACACCTGCATGCTTAGGTTAATTGAACCCTGTTTGGATATTGGAATGATATAGTTCAGGTTTTGATGACTCATGAGTTTTAAATGTGCTTCATGTGCTTGCATCAGTTGATTGACCATGTTTAGTTTTTCTTTGTATATTATGCTCAGTTGTTCGACCCCCTAACCTGTTTTCTGATTTTTAGTTTATTGTTGAATTGATTTCGCCTCAACTCATCTTTGATTTAGTAGTCTGATTAGTTAAATTTTAATTAGTTTGATTAAGTATACCCTTGAAACTAATATAACTAACAGTATAATTGGAAACTAACTATAAAGACCTAAAGTAACTAACCTAGAACCTGAAAATAGCTCATCTAAAATCAAAGATTGATTAGTGAGCTAATCATCTCAATTACTCAACATTTAATAAGCTAATTACATACTAAGCTAAGAGTTAGTTAATTGCAGCCTTCACTAAGGGTTAATTAATTTGATCACTCAATTAGGTTGATTAAGTATAATGACTCAAATCGAGTTAATCACAATTAAGTTTAAATCTAAAATAATTCACCAAAGCTTAAAGAATCAAGATTATCTTTAATTAAGACAAGTAAACTAGCATCAAGCTAATAATACTTATCAGTCCTAGTTAACTAAGGAATCTGACTAGGTTTAGGTAACTAGAGTTAAATAATAACCCAAGTGAGTTTAAACTTGATTACCCGATTGTACATTCAGGGACTCCAAGGGGTGCATTAGGTCTAGCAAATCAGATTCTAAGGTTAAAAGGGTATTTTTCTAAAGAGGAAGGTTCTAGAATGGGGGCAACTGTCCCAAAGATAAGGTGGACAGCTGCCCTATGTACTATTTCAGCCTTTTCGATAAGGAATATGCAAAAAGCATATCCCATCCTTGAGCTCCCTATAAATAGACTTTCCTTTCACATATTCTAGACTGTTTTTTTTAACCTTTGGCCCTGCTGAAAATCTGGATACAGAAATTTCATATATACACACACACAGTAGAAACCTTATACAAAAAGAACACTCGATTAGGTATAGAGATATCTGGAAAAAAAAATCTGGTTTTCCTTAGTCTTGGTATTCTTGAACTTGGGTGGTAGCTGACTGGTTTTTCTGGGTTTCAGAAGTTTATCCGGTTGAAATTTGTTTTCTTGCTGGTCTTGTTCAATTTCTGGGTTTTCAAGCATTTCTACTCAAGATTTCTGGGTTTGTTATTGCTAAGTATTGGTTTTTCCTCTGGTTTTCTGTTTGTTGTTGCTGAAATTCTCCTTCTGATTACTGCTTACACATGACCTTTATTTTGTCAAGTTTTCTACTGTTTTACTCTTAAAGAAGGTATGTAGCCATTCATCCGTTCTCAATGAAATGTTGATTTGAAAATTTCATCTTCTGTTCATTATAAGCTGGTTGTTTTGATGTCTGAAACTCTTTTCTTCTGCTCTATATAATGTGACAATGTGAGTATGGTAATGAGTTTATGAGTGTGATAAATGTAGTCATGTTATTGGTATTTCTTTGCTGGTATATTTTGTTTATTGCAAATTATAGGTATATAAATGTAATTGAAACTCGTAGTTCTACCTCCTAAAAAGTGGCTGCACTAAGGTGTAGAATCTGACCTTCTCTATGGTCAGGTTCTCTCTATAAATGTGCAGAAAATATGCTTTCAATTGAGTCTCTTTGGTTAATAAAGAGATTCAACAAGCAAGTCTCTAGATAGGTTAGTATTAGCACTAGGGTAGACGAATTTTACTTGTTAATGGTCAAATTCACCCCATGATATTGCACAAAAAGTAGTATAAATGGCTGAAATTCACCCTTTAAAGTGTATACAACATGTAGTTAAGAAGGGCTGTAGAGTAAAGAATCTGAACCCTTGTATGGTCTGATTCATTCTCTAAAAAGGCCAAGAATAGTCAAAGTGTCCAAATGAATACTGGTTGAAGTACTGGTATGGTTGTTAAAAATGTCAAACAAGGTTGCATCTCTGGGTTTGAATTAGACTCCCTTTTTATAGTCGGATTCAATCTAAGAAAAAATGCATAAAACATGTTGCCTTTCTTTCTGGTGAATCTGTGATTACTTGTCAATAATCTGGTGGTTCATCTATGTGTGATTATAACTGTAGAGTTAGCTCTTAAAGGCTTCTGTGATTAATTCTATATCCATGAAGTCATAATAGAGTCATTAGATAGTATTAAAGGGTAGTGAATCTGACCCCCCCTTTAATGGTCAAAATTCACCCCATAAGATGCTTATATATGTTGGTATGGACGATTTAGATCTTATATATTCGGATGTCACTATGGGAGCAGCATTTAAACGGTCGAATCTGATCTCTGTAATGATCAGATTCAGTCTTTTACAGCGCACATGAGTTCTGTACGGTCCAGTTGGGACTAAAAGCTGAAAATACAGATCCTAAAGCGTGGAAGTTGCTGGCTTGCACAGGAGCAACAACTAACCTTGCTCCTTTTATTTTTTTTATTATTGGAACCTGTATATTTAATTTAAGAACAATGTAATAGCGTAATTACAACCTTTTGTATATATAAGGATTGGACTATATAAGAGTTTGAGAATCAGTCGTACTTCCAGTAATGTTTACCATGATAGTTATGGAAACTAGAATTTCAGGCCCATTAATTGTGTTAAATAATTTGCTGTTGAATGGTATGAGGAGTATCAACTCTTTTCCTAAAAAATATCGGATAATCTTAATTTAAGAGGCTTCGTTAGTTTACTCTTTTTGTTATAAAAGTTGTTCCTTCACGCAAACAAGGATAAAAGATCTATATTGTATCCGTAAGCAGTATATAAGTATTCATGTATGGCGTATAGGTCGAACGACAAGGAATCTGATGCCTGTGACATTGTATTTACAACTCAAATCTACTTCTTTTATTACAATGCCAATGTTAAATGTATTAACATATCTGCTCCTGGTTGTTTCAGACTGTTCAAATTTGAATCATGTCAAGACTAGCAACAATTAGGATTGGTCAAAAGAGTTGAAACAAATTGGGTTAAAACATGGCCATAGCCCAAAAATCTTGTCCTTTAGGT
>ML358090.1:0-29306 GCA_005239505.1 Nicotiana paniculata | reverse complement strand
ATAATCCTTGCTCCTTCAATGATTCTGTGTGTGTATTCTGCTCCCAAAAATCGTCTCTCCCCCCATGATATAATTTTTGGGTCTATTTATACGGTTGGGATAAACCCTACCCGTCTAAAAGACTCCTATCCTGGCTTGGAAACACTTAAAAACCTTTAAAACTCGGACCTCACCGAAATAGGCACCCTGGCGTTATGGGTCTAACGCCAGGCAACCCCTGGCGGNCGTATTTTCCGACGTTTATGCTCTCATTTAGCTCGGCTTCCATTTCCAACTCACCTGCACATTAAATAAACTCCATTAGGCACACATGACGTGTATTTTATCATTAAAACACCTAAAATGCAAGATATATAATGCTAAAAATCATGAATTCTAGTCACGCATCAATTACTAATAATTATAATTTTTTTCTGAATATGTTTACACAGATTATTAAGGAGAAGGTAGGTAAAACTTTAGCATCAAAGAATAAAGAAGGTTTTAAAATAGATGATGCATAAATGGAAAGAAACATGGAAACAAATGAAGAAGAGGAAGGAGAAAAAACTAGCGAATACAATGTTGTGAATTTATTGAAAACTATGCCGGATGAACAACTACTGAGAACTTGGATTGAAACAGCTGGAGGAGCAAGAAAAGGAAGAGTATATGGACTTGGTCCAAATAATTGTCTTCTGGCAGATTCAGTGGAGGCTAATTATGCATCCTCTAGTGCTCCTAATCCTCCAAATATTCCTACCCAAAAAGTTTGTGAAACACCCGAATTTCAGCAACTTCTTGATCGTGCATTGGAGCAACGGATGGTGAATACGCAAGCACATATGCAAGCGGGTATTCGGGAAGATATGTGAGAAGAAATAAAAGTTATGGCTCGTGCTGTCGTGGTTGAGATTCTTGGTTTAACTCAACCACCACCAAATGGCTTTGGTTCTTCCCCAAACATATCTTAGAATAGTAAAGTTTATGTTATTAATTTGCTAACTTAAGTCATGTTTTATTTACCAATAGACGTACACTTCGTCATTCTAGAACTAATGATACTCTGATTATGTTTATGTGGAAAATTATTGGATTTAATTATTTATTTTGTCTTATGCTGAATTATGTAAGAAATTATATTTGTATTTCATCATATGCAATCTAGGAAGTATTCCTAGTGAGATTTAGCTTGGAAATATCCAAAGCAAACAACAACATAGGCTAGAATAGTTATCAAATCGGCTACCTAATTAGCTATAGAATGATCTTGACAAAAATCTTAGGTATTTTTAGCTAGTAATTTAGCTTGGGAAACATTCCAAGAAAAATGTCGTAAGTTTAGCAAAGGATATTCCTAACTATTTTTAATAAAATCAACGCTAAACAAATAAACTTTGCTTCAAATTTAGCTAGTCTAGTCATAGCAAAATATTACCAAGGGATAAGTTCCTAGCTAATAGCCTAGCTAAGTTTCAATAAATCAACATTGACCAAACAAACTTTGCTTGGAATATAGCTACCACATGTCCTAGCAATTATGTTGCAACAGATTAGTTCCAAGAAAATATTCGTAGCTAAATAAGCTATGGATAACACATCTTTCTAGCAAAACATTTAGCTAAGAGCATATTAGCTACGAAATTAGCTAAGGTCATTTTCCTAGCTAAAGTGACATAGCTAGGGATTTTGCTAAGTTAACTAGGACTTTGGCTGCTAGATAAATGTGTGTTCTCTTGTAGTTCCTTAACTCACCAAAAGTTGAACTGGAGCTACATAAAATATCTCTGGCTATCAAATTCTACATTAGAAACTAAAGCATCAAGGAAAAACTAGATGTACAAGCTCCTCCTTCCCAGCTAGATCCCCATAAAAAAATACAAAGAAGCTCCAATTCCCCGTGCCGGATACGCTTATGAATTTACAAAAATACATTCTTCTTTTGCTTATGCCTAAAAGAAACCATTTGGATGTAATCTAGCTTATACGGCCCTTTTGCTGAGACTAGTAAATCTTGAGATGTGACCCAAGCTTTCACCTTCCGTGGGGGGTTTGGCATTGACCCCTACCTTGTTTATTATAAAACCAAGAAAAGATACAATAGAAGGGGGACATTAACAAGCAACCTTAGTTTTTGCCATATTACTTGTACTACGCCTTAAACTTTGTGAGAAGGCCATAATCATAGTGCATCCGTGGTCTCTTAATATGCATCTCGAACCAATCGATTCATTAATTATTTTGTTTGCTACCATCTGTATTAAGCTTAGTGAAACCGAATAAAGGCCTTTCCCATCTTACAGGAATGCAAATTATTTTAGCAGTTAAATTTCATAGCTTGTCACATATCAAATATCATGGAACAGAACCTTCTATAGAGATGTTATGCTTAAAGACCACCCACCTCAAGTGAGAAAGTACATGAAATTGAACTCCATCAAAAGAAACTTTAATACCTCTATATTTTGACGCACATCTAAATTTTCGCAACTCCCAGCATATAACTATAGGGGTGATCTTCATGACGATCTGAGTAATTTTGTTATTAGATTTGAGTTCCACTAGCTGCTAAGTATTTTAAGAATATGCATGTCTTCCCAATGAATTCCTAGTGGAGCACCAAAGTGCTTCCAGGTGTTTTGAGACATCTCGCCAGTGACAAATGTGTGTTGCATGGTCTCTATCTGTGGGGTCATGTAATGGTTACACTTAGAAATAATTTGCTGACTAAAAAGATTATTACATTATTAAGAGATAAAAATGGTTAAGTAATCTCCACATTAAAAAGGACATTTTATAGAGAAGATACTTATGCCATACTCCCTGATGTAATGGGATTGTGCCTCTTGATTGTCTAATGACTTGTTAGACTGATGTGGTAGTAAATAAAATCAGTGGAAGAAGGCGTCCACATAGCAGCATCAACACTATTAGGATCTCCGCACTTGAAAGATTGAATTAACTTAATAATATATTCATGCAATTGTTGGAGTTCTTCAAAATGCAATTGAGATCCTATCCTAACTTGTTTAATCTTCTTTATATCAGGAGGTTGATCTAGTTGGATAATATTTTCTAAAGCACCAATGCCTAGCTAATTATCCCACCACAGACTAATATCTTCGACGTTGCATCTCCAAAGTGAGAGTTTTTTTTTATGTTCTTCTTCTTGACAGGGTGTATTCTACTACAATATTTGACTCTAAGAAATTCAGCCCACAAGGACTTAGACGTCCTAAATCGTCACCGCCTTTTTATAGAGAATGAGTTGCTCACATCAATCAGGCTTATGAAACTCATATCCCCTTTCTCCTTAGGATAACACATTATTCCAAGAAATCTAGTGATATATTTGTTTTCCATCAGAAGTACCCCAATAAAATATGGTCATGTACTTCTCAATTTGCTTAAAAACACTCTTTGGAGGCACAATAACTTCTAGAAGGTGTAGAGGTTGATACTTAAAACATGCTTAATCAAAATAGCTCCCCCTTTAGAGAGTAATTTTCCTTGCCAACCATTTGTCTTCCTCAAAATCATATCATAGCATCATTAAATTAATAAAAAAATTTCCTTCCCACATAGAGTGGACATCCCAAATAGATGATAGTCGTATGAACCATGCTTAGATAGTCCACTCTAATCGTGATACAAGTTTTTATGTGATTTCGATCATGTATAATTCACAGTGAGAAATGAAAGAAAGTATTGCCTCTTAAATTCTGCATCCTAAGAGCCCACGGCTACCCCTACTCAGGGACCATCAAGCCCAAGGGCTACCCCTATTTGGGAACTGTCGTCCGAAGAATGTTCAGACAACCCGGGCTACCAAATTCCGGAGGCACCAAACCTATTAGGTGGTGCCCAAATACAAAAGGTTACGGCCACCGTAAAAACAGCTCAGAGATGTCCGAAGCCAGTAATCAGAAAGTAAGGCCTTAATAAGAACTCAAAACCTGCTAAAAGGATACCCTCAACAAAAGCATCGTCTAAAATCACTTAAGCATCTTGAAAAAACTTCCGGTCACACTGTATTTTCAAAGCTTCGAGCATACAAAGTTATATCAAGGACGCGCTCCATTCGGATCTCTGAAAACCGAATGCCCATGACTACATTTGATTTTATACTATGGCATTAAAAACATTACATGAATAGAAATTATGAAATGCTACTGGAAAAGTAAAGACATAATGTTGCCAGAAAGGAAAATTTTCATATATATTCATAAATATATTTACAAAGGCCCAATAAAAATGACCTCAAAATAAACAAAAAAAAATATACATGAGACAAAAACTAAAAAAGTACTAAGGCACCTACGCCTGGTCTTCACCGGGGCCTGACACATCGCCAGAACCGTCGAAGCCTTCGGATCCCTCGGAGCCTTCGGATCCCTCGGAGCCTTCGGATCCCTCGGAGCCTTCGGATCCCTCGGAGCCTTCAGATCTATAGGCTCATAAATCTCCTTTGTCAGCCTTGAGCATTTTCGTTTCCACCTCATCCGACAGGTCAAAACTTCAAGCATGAATCTCTTCGAGGGTCTCTCTTCAGAACAACTGCTTCATATATTCGGCATTTGTATTCAGGCGGGTCTCGGCCGCCTCCACGTCGGCCTTGTATTTGGCCAATATTTCTGTCACGACCCAAATTTCCAACCTTATGGATCGTGATGGCGCCTAACACCACACTTGCTAGACAAGCCAATGTTAGAGTTCGATTAGTTATTTTCCTTTGATTATCTATTTAAATATAATAAAATAAATTTAAAGTAAACTTAATCTAATGATTTCCAAAGAATAACTCCAAATATAAAATAATAAGCGAATAAATAGACCGAACCACGAACTAATTATATAAATAACTCTAAGACTACTCCAGGGTCTGGTGTCACAATTCATGAACTACTAAAGAATACTGCAATCAATGGGCCGAAAGAAATAATATAACTGTTTTAGGAAAATTATAAAATAGTCTCTACGAACTAAGAGAAGACTCTCGGGATCTGCGAATGCCGGCAGATATACCTTGTGCCTCCGGATAATGAATAGCGGCTACTAAAAATCTCTACTGCTGGTCGGTACCTGGATCCGTACAAAAGAGTGCAGAGTGTAGTATCAGTACAACCAATCCCATGTACTGAGTAAGTGCCGAGACTAACCCCGACAAAGTAGTGACGAGGCTAAGGTGGGGCAATTATAACTTAACCTACGATAATATATGTATATAATAAAGTAGTGAAATAATTCTACGCAAACAAGAAAATATAACTACAACAATAAATAAATAAAATAACTCAGTCGCCTATTCAAGGCCTCAACTATCACAAAAATTTCACACAACTTGCCAAGTTTCAAAACTTAAATTTAAAATAACCAAATGTGCAAGATATGGGAAAACAATAGAGTAAAACAATAATGTTTCTAAGTCTTTGTAATTAAAATCAGTAAAACATAAATATTCTCCCTCATCACTGTCTTCTTGCGGCGTGCAACCCGATACCACCTATCCACCCTTATCATTATCATTTATTTCCCCTATCCACCCTTATCACTATCATTTATTTTCTCTGTCTACCCTTATCACACTATCTATTTCCCCTGTCCACCCTTACTATCATTTATTTCCCATGTCCACCCTTATGACTATCATTTATTTTCCCTAGCCGCCCTTATCACTATCATATTGTCCACCCTTTTCACTATCAATTGATTTATTTATCAAAAACTTTCACAATTCAGGCCAAGCCTTTCACGACATGTTTATCTCAACATTTGTAAACAGAACACAGTATAACTCACAAGTTGTATCCAATATTATTTCGTAATGAAACCAAACAGAATATATTTAAATATCGTAACACTGTCATCCAGCTAAACTTTTATTTACCATAACAAAATCAAGGAACAACCAACACTTTTAACACGCGTGCAAAAATACTTTGCAATAATCTAATGAAAACAAATAGTGAAGTAGCATATGCAGAATAATTCAATAACGTACTTGAACATATTTCTAAAAGCCGCTTATAAATGAATATTTTTATCTATTCACTCATGACCTAAATTTAATGAGCTCCAAATAGTTTATCTTATCCTACCGTTTTACATCGTTAAAGTCTGGGGTCCTACTCTACAATATTATCAATACTTTTTTTTGTTTGTTTATTGGTCGAAGGTTTAAGACTTCACTAAATCTTCAAAAGAAAAACATAAAAACGATAATCCAAATGCATTCTTGATCTATTTAACATCAAGACAAAAGTACATGTGACTCTTATTCAAGGCTTAGATTTATTACAGCAAAGATCATCACTTGGCCATATCAACCTCAACAATCATAAAACAGTCAAGCAGGGAAGCAAATAAATGGAAAACGGAAGAGGGATCATGGTAGACAACAATTTGGTAGTGCATAGGAACTCGTCGCCTGACCTATACACTACACACAAGCAATTTCACATAACAATCAGATTGGGGATTCCTATTCCCTCAAGTCAAGGTTAAACCAAGCACTTACCTCAACTTCGCAGGCCATTCACTATTCAATTGTAGCTTTTCCTCTTGAATTCACTTCCAATACACTCGAATCTAACCATAATTAACTTAATATCATTAATTAATGCTAAAGGAACTAACTTTATTGAAAATTATAAATTTTTCATAAGTTTTCTCAAAAAAAGTTAAAACCCAACCCCGGGTCCGCTTGGTCCAAACTCGGGTTCAGACCAAATTACGTTTACCCCTTCACCCACGAGGCCGAATATACAATTAGTTTCGAAATCAGACCTCAATTCATCGTAAAGATTCAATTTTTACAAAATTTCCTAACCCAAACATTCAATTTTTACCATGAAAATTCTTAGTTTTTGATTTAAAAGTGATGAAAAACAATGGGTAACTGAAATATAACACAAAAAATAATTAGAAAATACTTACCCCAATCCCTATGGTGAAAATCTACCAAATCTGAGCTCCCCAACTCAAAATATGACCGAATGAACAAACCCTAGTTTTATATATTTATTGTCAGCTATTCTGCCTCATTTCTCATACCAAATGATCCCGAAACTCGATTATTATGTTCCCAATGGATTCCTTGTGAAATTCTGGTCAAGTTAGGATTTTGAATCACTCAATTTGACCTTATAATGAATGAGATATATAGGTTTTAATATTTGCAAATAATGCAGATTTTTAAATACGCTGCTAGCGGAAATTTCGTAATTAATCTGAAAAATCTGACAACCTTAGTAAAATGACCATAAAATCCTCATACGATGTCCAAATTCAACAATTCATTTTGCTACGGGTCCATAATTACGATACAGATCTAATACTTTATTCAAAACAGAAATCGGAGCTCATTTGTTCAATATCATAGCATTCATGCTTCAAGAAACGACGTTGAAGCATAAGAAAGAACGAGCGCAACACAACCCAAACATATTCGAAACTCACCCAAGCCCTCGGGGCTCTAAACCAAACATGCCCAAAAGTCTAAAAACATCATACAGACTTGCTCGTGCGATCAAATAATGAAAATAACATGTAAAACTATGAATTAAACCTCAAAACTCATCATTTTTCTCGAGAACACTTCAATTTCACTCTTTCTCAACCGGACGTCCGAATCACGTCAAATAAACTCTGATTCTAACCAAACTTCACACTTAGTATTTAAACACTATAACAAATCTGTACCGGGCTACAGAACCAAAATACGAGCCCGATACCAATGGTTTCAAACATTAATTCTTTTCTTTATTTCATTAATAATTCAGCAAAATAATTTCTTTCAAAAATTGATTTCTAAGGCTTCGGGCCTCGGAATTCATTTCCGCACATACGCCCAAGTCACATATTTTACTACAAACCTCCCGGGATCATCAGAATATAGATCTGGGTCCGTTTACTAAAAAGATTGACTTAAGTCAACAAGAACCAAATTTTAATTCTAAAAATGATTCTTTCTTATATTTTCACATAAAAGCATTCCGGTTTCACGCCCGGACTGCGCATGCAAATCTAGGTAATTAAAATTACTCTTTTTATGGCTAATAATCCTAGAAAGGAGTCTTAATTCATAAAATGACCTCTTGGATCATCACAATCTCCATCTCTAAAACAAACGTGCGTCCTCGAACGGACATAGAAAATTACCTGAATTGGCAAAAAAATGTGGATATCTACTCTGCATATCTAACTCGGACTCCCAAGTCGCTGCCTCAATGGGATAACCTTTCCATTGCACTAGAACGGAAGGAAAACTCTTAGACCTCAACTGACGAACCTGCCGGTCTAGAACTACTACCGGCTCCTCCTCATAAGTCAAGTCTTTGTCCAACTGGACAGATCTAAAATCCAACACGTGGGACGGGTCACCATGATATTTTTGGAGCATAGACAAGTGGAATATCGGATGAACTGAGGATAACCCTGGAGGCAACACAAGTCTATAAGCTACCTCCCCCACTCTATCAAGAATCTCAAACGACCCGATATACCTAGGACTCAACTTACCCTTCTTTCCAAACCTCATAACACCCTTCATGGGCGACACACGAAGCAATACCCTCTCTCCAACTATGAATTTCATATCACGAATCTTACGATCGGCATAACTCTTTTGCCTAGACTGAGCTCAAGTTCTGTTTCTTCCCTTAATCGTAGTTGTCATTGGGGCTTCATCTCCTGTCCGGTTGTAGACGCTTTGCGCATTGTCAAAATTTGTGAGAGGACGAGAATAAACAAGTTCAATCCTAAATGGTAGAATAAATTTGCACGATACAGTAGAATAGAAGTGAAATTGTTCCTAACTTCATAGCCTCTAAGAGATAAGTACAGACGTCCCTGTATCGATCCTTCATACTCTACCACGTTTGTTCGTGAATTGTGAGACCTAAGCATCCCAGTGCTCTGATACCAACATGTCACGACCCAAATTCCCAACCTTAGGGATTGTGATGGCGCCTAACACCACACTTGCTAGGAAAGCCAATGTTAGAGTTCGATTAGCTATTTTCCATTGATTATCCATTTAAACATAATAAAATAAATTTAAAGTAAAATTAATCTAATGGTTTCCAAATAATAACTACAATTATAAAATAATAAGAAAATAAATAGACCGAGCCACGAACTAATTATATAAATAACTATAAGACTACCTCAGGGTCTGGTATCACAATTCATGTACTACTAAAGAATACAACAATCAATGGGATGAAAGATATAATATAACTGTTTTAGGAAAATTATAAAATAGTCTCTACGAACAAAGAGAAGACTCTCGGGATCTGCGAACGCCGACTGATATACCTCGTGTCTCCGGATAATGAATAGCGGTTACTAAAAATATCTACTGCTGGCCGGTACCTGGATCTACATAAAAGAGTGCAGAGTGTAGTATCAGTACAACCGACCCCATGTACTGAGTAAGTGCCGAGCCTAACCCCGACGAAGTATTGACGAGGCTAAGGCGGGGCAGTTATAACTTAACCTGCGATAATATACGTATATAATAATGTAATAAAACAATTCTACGCAAACAAGAAAATATAACTCTAACAATAAATATAAAAAAAATAACTCAGTCGCAAACTCCAAGCCTCGGCTATCACCAAAATGTCACACCACTTTCCAAGTTTCAAAACTTAAATTTATAATAACCAAATGTGCAAGATATGGGAAAACAGTAGAGTAAAACAGTAAAGTTTCCAAATCTTTGTAATTAAAATTAGTAAAACCTAAATATTCTCCCTCATCACTATCTTGTTGCGGCGTGCAACCCGATCCCACATGTCCACCCTTATCACAATCATTTATTTCCCCTGTCCACCCTTATCACTATCATTTATTTCCCTTGTCCAGCCTTATCACTATCATTTATTTTCCCTAGTCGCCCTTATCACTATCATATTGTCCACCCTTATCACTATCAATTGATTTATTTATCAAAAACTTTCACAATTCAGGCCAAGCCTTTCACAAAAACGTTTATCTCAACAATTGTAAACATAACACAGTATAGCTCACAAGCTGTATCCAACATTATTGCGTAATGAAACAAACAGAATATATATAAATATTTTAACACTATCATCCAGCTCAACCTTTTATGTACCATAACAAAATCAAGGAACAACCAACAGTTTTAACACGCGTGCAAAAATACTTCGCAATAATCTCATGAAAACAAATAGTCAAGTAGCATATGCAGAATAATTAAATTACGTATTTGAACAAATTTCTAAAAGCTGTCTATAAATAAATATTTTCATCTATTCACTCATGACCTAAATTTAATGAGCTCCAAATAGTTTATCTTATCCTACCGTTTTATATTTTTAAAGTCTGGGGTCCTATTCTAAAATATCATCAATACTTTGTTTTTGTTTGTTTATTGGTCTAAGGTTTAAGACTTCACTAAATATTCGAAAGAAAAACATAAAAACGATAATCCAACTGCATTCTTGATCTATATAACATCAAGACAAAAGTACATGTGACTCTTATTCAGGTCAGATTTATTACAGCAAAGATCATCACTTCACCATATAAATCTCAACAATCATAAAACAGTCAAGCCGGGAACCAAATAAATGGAAAACGGAAAAGGGATCATAGTAAACAACAATTTGGTAGTGCATAGGTACTCGTCACTTCACCTATACACTACACACAAGCAATTTCAGATAACAATCAGGTTGGGGATTCTCATTCTCTCAAGTCAAGGTTAAACCAAGCACTTACCTCAACTTCGCAGGCCACTCACTGTTCAATCGTAGATTTTCCTCTTGAATTCACCTCCAATATACTCGAATCTAACCATAATTAACTTAATATCATTAATTAATGCTAAAGGAACTAACTTTACTGAAAATTATAATTAATCTGAAAAATATGACAGCATTAGTAAAATGACTATAAAATCCTCATACGATGTCCAAATTCAACGATTATTTTTGCTACGGGTTCGTTATTACGATACAGATCTAATACTTAATTCAAAACAGAAATCCGAGATCATTTTTTCAATATCATATCATTCATTCTAGAAGAAACGACGTCAAAGCATAAGAAAGAACGAGCGCAACACAACCCAAACCTATTTGAAACTTACCCAACCCTCGAGGCTTTAAACAAAACATGCACACAAGTCTAAAAACATCATACGGACTTGCTCGTGCGATAAAATCATGAAAATAACATGTAAAACTATGAATTAAACCTCAAAACTCATCATTTTTCTCAAGAACACTTCAATTTCACTATTTCTCAACCGGACGTCCGAATCACGTCAAATAAACTCCGAATCTCACCAAACTTCACACTTAGTATTCAAGTACTATAACAAATCTGTACCGGGCTCCAGAACCAAAATACAAGCCCGATACCAATGGTTTCAAACATTAATTCTTTTCTTTATTTCATTAATAATTCTGCAAAACAATTTCTTTTAAAAATTGATTTCTAAGGTTTGGGACCTCAGAATTGATTTCCGGACATACGCCCAAGTCCCACATTTTACTGCAGACCTACGGGATCATCAGATAACATATCTAGGTCTGTTGACTAAAAATGTTGACTCAAGTCAACTAGAACAAAATTTTAATTCTAAAAATTATTCTTTCTTATGTTTTCACATAAAAGCTTTCCGGTTTCACGCTCGGATTGCGCATGGATATCGAGGTAATTAAAATTAGTCTTTTTATGGCTAATAAGCCTAGAAAGGAGTCTTAATTCATAAAATGACCCCTTGGGTCATCACAATCTCCACCTCTAAAACAAGCGTTCGTCCTCGAACAGACATAGAAAATTACCTGAATTGGCAAAATATGTGGATATCTACTCTGCATATCTGACTCGGACTCCCAAGTTGCTGCCTCAATGGGCTGACATTTCCATTGCACTCGAACTGAAGGAAAACTCTTAGACATCAACTGACGAACCTGCCGGTCTAGAACGACTACCGGCTGCTCCTCATAAGTCAAGTCTTTGTCCAACTGGACAAGGATAAATCCAACACGTGGGACGAGTCACCATGATATTTTCGGAGCATAGACAAGTGGAATACCGGATGAATGGAGGATAACCCTGGAGGAAACGCTAGTCTATTAGCTACCTCCCCCACTCTATCAAGAATCTCAAACGACCCGATATACCTAGGACTCAATGTACCCTTCTTTCCAAACCTCATAACACCCTTCATGGGCAACACACGAAGAAATACCCTCTCTCCAACCATGAATTTCACATCATGAATCTTATGATCGACATAACTCGTTTGCCTAGACTGAGCTCAAGTTCTGTCTCGTCCCCTAATTATAGTTGTCATTGGGGCTTCATGTCCTGTTCGGTTGTAGACGCATTGTGCGTTGTCGAAATTTGTGAGAGGACGAGAATAGACAAGTTCAATAATCAATGGTAGAATAAATTCGCACCATACAGTAGAATAGAAGTGAAATTGTTCCTAACTTCATAGCCTCTGAGAGATAAGTACAGATGTCTCTGTACCGATCCTTCATACTCTACCAAGTTTGTTCGTGAATTGTGAGAACTAAGCAACCCAGTGCTCTGATACCAACATGTCACGACCCAAATTCCCAACCTTAGGGATCTTGATGGTGCCTAACACCACACTTTCTAGGAAAGCCGATGTTAGAGCTCGATTAGCTATTTTCCTTTGATTATCCATTTAAACATAATAAAATAAATTTAAAGTAAACTTAATCTAATGGTTTCCAAACAATAACTCCAATTATAAAATAATAAGCAAATAAATAGGCCGAGGCACGAACTAATTATATAAATAACTCTAAGACTACCTCAGGGTCTGGTGTCACAATTCACGTACTACTAAAGAATACTACAATCAATGGGATGAAAGAAATAATATAATTGTTTTAGGAAAATTATAAAATAGTCTCTATGAACTAAGTGAAGACTCTCGGGATCTGCGAACGCCGACTGATATACCACTTGTCTCCGGATAATGAGTAGCGGTTACTAAAAGTCTCTCAATTTGACCTTATAATGAATGAGATATATAGGTTTTAATATTCGCTGCCAGTGGAAATTTAGTAATTAATCTGAAAAATCTGACAACCTTAGTAAAATGACCATAAAATCCTCATACGATGTCCAAATTCAACGATTCTTTTTGCTATGGGTCTGTAATTACGATACGGATCTAATACTTCATTCAAAACAGAAATCGGAGCTCATTGTTTCAATATCATATCATTCATGCTTGAACAAACAACGTCGAAACATAAGAAAGAACGAGCGCAACACAACCCAAACATATTTGAAACTCACCCGAGCCCTCGGGGCTCTAATCAAACATGCACATAAGTCTAAAAATATCATACGGACTTGCTCGTGCAATCAAATCATGAAAATAACATGTAAAACTATGAATTAAACCTCAAAACTCATAATTTTTCTCAAGAACACTTCAATTTCACTATTTCTCAACTGGACGTCCGAATCACGTCAAATAAACTCCGATTCTCACCAAACTTATTAATTCATAAAATGACCCCTTGGGTCATCACAATCTCCACCTCTAAAACAAACGGTCATCCTCGAACGGAAATAGAAAATTACCTGAATTGGCAAATAAATGTGGATATCTGCTCTGCATATCTGACTCGGACGCCCAAGTCGCTGCCTCAATGGGCTAACTGTAACGACCCGACAGGTCGTTTCATGTTATCGGACCCCGTTCCCCTAAAATAAACTTCCCATAGCGGCTTATTGTGATTTATGACTTGCGGGGGTGGGTGATTCGGGATTCAAAAGTGTTTAGAGTGCTATAGGAACACTTGGTTCCTGAAGGTTGTCCTTTAAGGCCAAATTTGACTTCGGTCAACATTTTTAGGTAAAGGACCTCGGAATCGAGTTTTGACGGTTCTGGTAGCTTCGTATGATGATTTCGAACTTGGGCGTATGTTCGTAAAGGGTTTCGGATGACTTTGCAGCGTTTCGGCGCGCAATATTGAAATAAGAGTTCCTTAAGTTCTTATTGTGGTATGGGACGTGTTTTTGTGTTATCGAGGTTCGAATGGAATTCCGAGACCGGGATTAGATCTGTTATATCATTTATGACTTTCCTTAAAAATTTGGTATCATTCCGAGTAGCAGAGGTCGGTTCGGATCAGTGTTATCAAATTCAAGAACTTGAAGTTCTTAAGTTATGATTCTAGGGGTTTTGGGATGTGATTTTGAGTTTTAGCATTGTTTTGAGTGTTCCAATGGCTCGAGCGAGTTGGTATTATGATTTGGGACTTGTTGGTATATTTGGACAGGGGCTCGGGTGGGCCAAGGTGCCTCCCCGACATCACACGAGGCTAAAAACCAGCTGAAATAGCTGCTGGTGCACCTGTTTTGGTGTGGCTGCAGGTGCGACCCTCAACGGGCAGCCCATTTATCGCAGGTGCGGACAAAGTTCCACAGGAACGGAGCCGCAGGTGCGATCTCCTATCCGCAGGTGTGGGCCCAGGCTTCCTCGTCCATTTCCGCAGGTGCGAGCCTTTCCTCGCAGGTGCGAGACCGCATGTGCGGTCCTTGAGCCGCAGGTGCGGAACCACTGTCAGGCAGTGTGTTTCTTAAATACGGGATTCTTCATTGTTTTGTTCATTCCTTCATCCATTAAAACACTTTGAGATCTTGAGAAAAGGGCTCCACGACCCAACCACTGAGAGGTAAGTAAATTTTACCCCAAAGTTACTTTAATTCATGAATTCTTAGTTAAGTTAACCTTCTTAATTAGCAAAAATCAGGAATTGGGTACTAACCTAGGGCTTTCGGTAATTTAGAGAATTGCCCGTCAATTAGCTATGAAATCAAGTAAAAATAATGTATTAACGATCCTTAGGTTATGGATGAGTGGCTCCTTCGTGAATTTTCGGAATCCGAGCGTGCGGGCCCGAGGTGAATTTTGGGATTTCTTCAAGATTGATGAATCTACTCAATAAGTAGGTGAATCTCCATACTTTGATCATAAATTGATGTGTTTGTATAACATTTGGCTAGTTTCGAGTCCTCGGGTGTAGAGTTCGGAGTTTCGGGCGCGTTCCTTGTCTGGAGAGTAGATTCGACACGAGGTGATTCTCCTTTCTAACCTTGTAAGAGGGAACTGTCCCCCTAGGTGATTTAAATGCTATATGTAATAATTGTGGGGGCTACGTACGTACAAAGTGACGAGAGTCCGTACTTTGCGGCTATTATTGTTATGTCCGGTTAGTTAGGCCCACATCATGCCTTGCGTTTTACTTGATACGAACTATATGCTTAATAAATTAAATGTTACATGCGGCTTATTTCCTTGAGATCATGGAATTTGAGAAAATTTGTAAGGAATTGTCTACTGAAAAGTAATTTAAAAAGGAATAGTGTGTGTGCATGTAGGAACGGGCCGTACGCCACGACGGATTGAAAGATGTACTTTTCGTTCGAGCCGTTCGATCCTCGACAGTGCATAGAGAGAATTACTTTATGGAAAATATGCACTTTTGGTTCTGGCCATTCAATCCTCGACAGTACATAAATGTGATTACTTTATGGAAAGGTGCACTTATGGTTCGGGCCGTTCGACCCTCGGCAGTGCACGGGCATGACTATCTTATGACTCCGGTCGGTTGTCCTTACCTTGTATGCGCATGATTTATTTGTTACTAAATTCATGGACATTGATTTGAAAAATATTGGGGGGGGGGGGTAAGGTGAAGTAGTAACTATTTTATTCATTTCCAGTACTTCCTTGGATTTCAGCGCCTTATATATATATTTGCTGCTTCACTGCCTTTACATGCCTATCGTTTCCGTCATATTCTTTTAAATTATATTGTTGGACCTTAGTGAGTGTCATGTCGACCTCTCGTCACTACCTCTTCGAGGTAGCCGGGATACTCACTGGGTACGTATATATATTTATATACTCATGCTACACTTCTATACTTAATTGTACAGGTTCTGAGGCTGGTGCATCTTGTTGTCGGACTGGAGCTTGATTTTTATTATAGACGGACCTGACTTCACGGTAAGCTGCTTTCTCCTAGCAATATCCGGCAGCACCATGGGGTTTCATTTACTTATTTCCCATCTATTTCTTTCAGACAGTGAGATTGTATATTGTACATTTTGTATATTCTGTTAGAATGCCCGTACAACTCGTGAAAATAGTTCCTGGCACACATGTGATAGTTATTATGGATTACAGGTTGTATATATATATATATATATATATATATTGGCTCACGCCTCCTCATGACTGCTTTGATTAAAAACTAGCTAATTATCCTTGTCGAAATTATGTTTTAAGCTTTATATTCTGAGTATATGTTGAAATGTATAATTTAATAAGAAAGAACCCTTAGTAAATTGAGTGTTCTCTTGCCTGACCCCGCCGTTGGGTGCCATCACGACCTAAGTTCGGATTTTGGATCGTGACAACATGGTATCAGAGCACTAGGTTCACATAAGTCTCACGAGTCACAGGCGAACCCAATAGAGTCTTGCGGATCGGTACGGAGACGTCTCTACTTATCTTCAGGTAGATATGGGGTGTTAGGAAACCTTTCTTTGTTCTTACTCTATCGTGCAGTCGATGATTTACTAAACTCATTCTTCTATTCTCTCACAGATGGTGACGACGCGTGCATCTGATGTTCCAGACCCGGGAAGGGCCGCTACCCCCATTGTCCGAGGCCGTGGTAGAGGCCGGGGGAGGGCACTGGCCCCAGGTAGGGGACGAGGGCGTCCCAAAGCTATTCTAGTTCCACCACCAGAGAACCCTATCATTGAGGAGCAGGACGAGGTGCCTCCAGTAGATCCTGCTCCCGTAGAATTCATGACGGCGCCAGGCTTCCAGGCGGTCATGGGCCGTATGATGAGGTTTATGGACACCATGTCCCAGGTTGGTTTATTTCCTACAGATCCTGCCACTTCTCAGGCGGGAAGGGGAGTCCAAACCCTTACTGCCCAGGCTGCAAGCCAGACAACAACATTACATCATACCCAGGGTACACTGTTCGTGGGTGGGGTCCAGCCTATTGCAGCACCACCTGAGCCCAGACCAGCTGCGGACGGTGATCCGCAGAAGTTATTGGATAGATGGACTCGATTGCACCCTCCGGTCTTTGGGGGTGAGCGAGGCGAGGATGCCCATGATTTTGTGGATAGGTGCAGGGACAAACTGCACAACATGAGGATACTAGAGTCCCATGGAGTGGATTTCACTAGCTTCCAGTTGGAGGGCAGAGCTCATAGGTGGTGGTAGTCCTATATTCTCAGCAGGCCAGCAGATTCTTCTCCTGTCACTTGGGAGCAGTTCACGTAGATGTTTCTGGATAGATATATCCCATCCTCTGAGAGGGAAGAGCTGCAGTATCAGTTAGAGCAGTTATAGCAGAGATAGATGTCAGTGACAGATTATGAGACCAGATTTTTAGAGTTGTCTCGCCATGCACTCGTGATACTACCTATTGATGCAGAGAGGGTGCGGATATTTGTGGTTGGGTTGCATCCAGTTATTAGGACCACCATGGCCCGAGAGGTGGAGATGGGTACTCCTTATCAACTCGTAGTGGAGATTGCTCACAAAATCGAGGGGTATTAGTCGATGAGCAGGGAACAGGGGCAGCAGGACAAGAGGGCTAGATTCTCCGGAGATTTCAGAGGTGCCCCAGCTAGGGGCAAAGGTTAGTTTAGTAGTGGTCAGCCTAGCAGAACTTTATATCTGGAACCTCCACCACCTCCCTGAGGTGTTCCAGCAAGGCCTCATTTTAGCACCATGCCAGAGCGTTCCTACCGTCCTCCAGCCATTCAGAGTTCACCTAGTGGTTATCCCAGTCATCCGAGATCCTCCGACCCCTACTTTAGTGCTATGCCGTAAGGCCCACATCGCCCTTCGGCCATTCAGGACTCTTCTTCGGGGCAGCAGGCTATGGTACCAGGGGGTTGTTACGAGTTTGGAGAGCCAGGACATATGGGGAAGCATTGTCCCAGGTTTTGGGGCAAGGCTGTACATCAGGGTTATCAGCCGATGGGTCCAGCACCAGCAGTATGGCCACCTAGAGGTGGAGGACAGGTCGGCAGGGGTGATCCTAGAGGTGGAGGCCAGTCAGGGGGAGGTAAGGCAGCTCTTGTTCACCCTGGTAGAGCTTAGTCTTCTGGTACTCTAGCCAGATTCTATGCCATTCCGACCAGATCAGATGCAGTGGCCTCAGACGCCGTGATTACATGTATTATCTCAGTATGTGGTAGAAAGGCTTCAGTATTATTTGATCCAGGATCCACCTATTCATATGTTTTAGCATTATTTGCTCATTTTATGGATGCTCCTCGCGAGTCCTTGGGTTCTCCTATATATGTGTCCACTCATGTGGGCGATTCTGTGGTGGTAGACCGGATCTATCGGCCTTGTGTGATCACCTTCTGTGGGTTCGAGACCAGAGCGGACCTTTTATTGCTCGACATGGTTGATTTTGAGCTTATTCTAGGCATGTATTGGCTATCTCCTTATCATGGCGTGCTTGATTTCCATGCCAAGATAGTTACTTTAGCATGCCTGAGTCGCCTAGGCTGGAGTGGAGAGGTTCCTCAGTTAGTGCAGCCAGCCGGGTTATTTCATTCATGAAGGCTCGACATATGGTCGAGAAGGGTTGTCTGGCCTATCTTGATTATGTGCGGGACACCACCGTCGAGTCTCTGACGATTGATTCAGTGCCGGTTTTTCGAGAGTTTGCTGATGTATTTCCTTTGGACCTTCCAGGCATGCCTCCGGATCGTGATATTGATTTATGCATAGATGTAGCTCCAAGCACTCAGCCTATATCTATTCCTCCGTACCGTATGGCTCCGAAGGAGTTGAAGGAGTTGAAGGAGCAGCTTGAGGAATTGTTAGCTAAGGGGCTCATCAGACCGAGTGTATCGTCGTGGGGTGCTCCAGTTCTATTCTTGAAGAAGAAGGAGGGTCCATGCAGATGTGTGTTGATACAGGACGGGAGAGTTATTGCTTATGCTTCACGCCAGCGGAAGGTTAATGAGAAGAATTACCCTGTGCACGACTTGGAGTTGGCGGCGATTGTTCATGCTCTTAAGATTTGGAGGCACTACTTGTATGGAGTGTCCTATGAGGTTTATACAGACCACCATATCTTGCAACACTTGTTCAAGCAGAGGGATCTTAATTTGAGGCAGCGCAGATGGCTTGAGTTTTTCAAGGATTATGATATCACCATTATTTATCATCGGGGCAAGGCAAATATGGTAGCAGATGCTTTGAGCAGGAAGGCGGAGAGTGTGGGTAGATTTGCTTATATTGCAGCAGAGGAGAGACCTCTAGCCTTGGACATTCAGTCCTTGGCTAATTGCCTGGTGAGATTAGACCTTTCAGAGCCTCGTCGAGTTCTTGCACATGTGGTTGCTCAGTCTTTGTTATTGGGGGATATTAAGGCTCGGCAGTATGATGATCCGTGTTTGGCAGAGCTACGGGAGACAGTGGTTCAGGGTAGGGCCAAGGAGGTTTCTATTGGCGAGGATGGTGTTCTAATAATTCAGGGCCGCTTATATGTTCCTAATGTTGATGGCCTGAGGGCGAGGATTCTAGAGGAGGCACACAATTCTCGGTATTCTGTTCATCCTGGTGCTACTAAGATGTATCGTGATTTGAAGCAGCATTACTGGTGGAGGCAGATGAAGAGGGACATTGTGGAGTATCTCACTATGTGTCTTAATTTCCAGCAAGTGAAGTATGAGCACCGAAGGCCAGGAGGCCTACTTCAGCAGATGCCCATTCCTGAGTGGAAGTGGGAGCGCGTCACTATGGACTTCGTGGTTGGGTTGCCTCGGGCATTGAGGAAGGTTGATGCAGTTTAGGTAATTGTGGATAGATTGACCAAATTGGCACATTTCATTCCAGTAGCTACTACATATACTTCGGAGAGGCTAGCCCAGATTTACATTCGGGAGATAGTTCGGTTTCACGGTGTGCCGTTATCCATTATATCAGATCGAGGTCCTCAGTTCACCTCGCACTTCTGGAAAGCATTTCATAGTGGGATAGGTACCCAGATAGACCTCAGCACATCATTTCACTCTCAGACTGATGGTCAGTCGGAGCGTACAATTCAGATATTGGAGGACATGCTCATGGCATGTGTGATTGACTTTGGAGGTTAGTGGGACCAGTTCTTTCCTTTGGCCGATTTGCTTACAATAATAGTTATCAGTCCAGCATCGAGATGGCTCCATTTGAGGCTTTGTATGGTCGGCAATGTCGTTCTCCTATCGTGTGGTTTGAGCCTGGCGAGGCTAAGTTATATGGCACCGATGTGGTGAGGGATGCTTTGGAGAGGGTGAAGCTGATTCAGGAGAGGCTCCGCGCATCACAGTCCAGACAGAAGAGTTACGTGGATCAGAGGGCACGTGATGTATCATTTATGGAGGGAGACAAGGTTCTGTTGAAGGTCTCGACGATGAAGGGTATTACGAGGTTTGGGAAGAAGGGCAAGCTGAGCCCGAGGTTTATAGGTCCCTTCGAGGTATTGAGGCGAGTTTGGGAGGTTGCTTATGAGCTTGACTTACCTCCCAGTTTATCAGGAGTTCATCCAGTTTTTCATGTATCCATGCTCCGGAGGTACCACGCGGACTTCTCTCACGTGGTTGATTTCAGCACTATTCAGTTGGATGAGAGGTTGGGCTACGAGGAGGGGCCAATTGCTATTATTTATAGACATGATCGCTAGTTGAGGTCCAAGAGAGAGTCTGCAGTGAAGGTCCAGTGAAGGGGACAACTAGTCCACCAAGCGACATGAGAGTCCGAGAAGGACATGCGGAGCAGATCTCCACACTTATTCAACACTTCAGGTATGATTCCAGATTCGTTCGAGGATGAACGTTTCTCTAAGAGGTGGATAATTTAACGACCCGACTGGTCGTTTTGCGTTATCGGACCCCGTTCCCCTAAATGAAACTTGCCATAGCGGCTTATTGTGATTTATGACTTGTGAGGGCGGGTGGTTCGGGATTCGGAAGTGTTTAGAGTGCTATAGGAACACTTGGTTCCTTAAGGTTGGCCTTTAAGGCCAAGTTTGACTTCGGTCAACATTTTTGGGTAAACGACCTCGGAATCGAGTTATGACGGTTCCGATAGCTTCGTATGATGATTTCAGACTTGGGCGTATGTTCGGAAGGGGTTTCGGATGAATCGGAAGCGTTTCGGCGCCAATATTGAAATAAGAGTTCCTTAAGTTATTATTGTGGTTTAGGATGTGTTTTTGTGTTATTGAGGTCCGAACGGAATTCCAAGACCAGGAATAGTTTTGTTATGTCATTTATTGCCTGCAAAATTTGGTATCATTCTGAGTAGTTTAGGCCTGTTCGGCGCATTGCTACGAATTCAAGAACTTGAAGTTCTTAAGTTATGATTCTAGGGGTTTTGGGATGTGATTTTGAGTTTTAGCATTGTTTTGAGTGTTTCGAAGGCTCGAGCGAGTCCGTATTATGATTTGGAACTTATTGGTATATTTGGACGGGGGCTCAGGTGGGCCCAAGTGCCTCCCGGACACCACACGAGGCCAAAAACCAGCTGAAATAGCTGCTGGTGCACCTGTTCTAGTGTGACCGTAGGTGCGATTGCCCAGTCGCAGGTGCGGGACCGCTCTTGCGGTCCCAGCCTCGCAGGTGAGACCCCCAGCAGGCAGCCCATTTCTCGCAGGTGCGGACAAAGTTTCGCAGGAGCGGAGCCGCGAGTGCGGTCTCCTATCCGCAAGTGCGGGCCCAGGCTTCCTCGTTCATTTCCGCAGGTGCGAGACCGCAGGTGCAGTCCTTGAGCCGCAGGTGCGGAACCACGGTCAAGCAGTGTGTTTCTTAAATATGGAATTCTTCATTGTTTTCTTCATTCCTTCCTCCATTAAAACACTTGGAGAGCTTGGGAAAAGGGCTCCACGACCCAACCACTGAGAGGTAAGTAAATTCTACCCCAAAGTTACTTTAATTCATGAATTATTAGTTAAGTTAACCTTCTTAATTAGAAAAAATCAAGAAATGGGTAGTAACCTAGGGCTTTCGAGAATTTAGAGAATTACCCGTCAATTAGCTATGAAATAGAGTAAAAATCATGTATTAACGATCCTTAAGTCATGGGTGAGTGGCTCCTTCATGAATTTTCGAAATCCGAGCGTGCGGGCCCCCGGTGAATTTTGAAATTTCTTAAAGAATGATGAATCTACTAAATAAGTAGGAGAATTTCCATACTTTGAGTATAAATTGATGTTGTGTAACATTTGGCTAGTTTCGAGTCCTCGGGTGTAGAGTTCGGAGTTTCGGGTGCGTTCTTGGTCCGGAGAGTAGATTCGACACGAGGTGACTCGCCTTTCTAACCTTGTAAGAGGGAACTGTCCCCCTAGGTGATATAAATGCTATATGTGATAATTGTGGGGGCTATGTACGTATAAAGTGACGAGAGTCCGTACGTAGTGGCTACTATTGTTGTGTCCGGGTAGTTAGGCCCACATCATGCCTTGTGTTTTACTTGATACGAACTATATGCTTAATAAATTAAATGTTACATGCGGCTTATTTCCCTGAGGTCATGGAATTTGAGAAAATTTGTAAGGAATTGTCTACTGAAAAGTAATTTAAAAAGGAATAGTGTGTGTGCATGTGACTGCTTCGCAATTCACATTCCGGGAGCGGAGTGTGATTTCCCCCACTCTAATGGGAATGAGCCGTATGCCACGGAGGATTGAAAGATGCACTTTTGGTTCGGGCTGTTCGATCCTCGGCAGTGCATAGAGAGGATTAGTTTATGGCAAAGATGCACTTTTGGTTCGGGCCGTTCGATCCTCGACAGTGCATAGATGTAAGTACTTTATGGAAAGGTGCACTTAGGGTTCGGGTCGTTCGACCCTCGTCAGTGCACGGGCATGAATATCTTATTACTCCGGCCGGTTGTCCTTACCATGTATGCGCATGATTTATTTGTTAACAAATTCATGACATTGATTTGACATATATTTGGGGGGGCGGAGGTGATGTAGTAATTGTTTTATTCATTTCCAGTACTTCCTTGGATTTCAACGCCTTATATATATGTTTGCTGCTTCACTTCCATTACATGCCTACCGTTCCATCATATTTTGTTAAACTATATTGTTGGACCTTAGTGAGTGTCATGTCGACCTCTCGTCACTATCTCTTCGAGGTTAGGCGGGATACTTACTCGGTACATATATATTTATGTACTCATGTTACGCTTCTGTACTTAATTGTACAGGTTCTGAGGCTGGTGCATATGTTTGTCGGACCGGAGCTCATTTTTATGATAGACGGACCTCACTTCACGATGAGATGCTTTCTCCTGGCAATATCCGGCAGCACCATGGGGTTTCTTTTGCTTATTTCCTGTCTATTTCTTTCAGAAAGTGGGACTGTATATTGTACCTTTTGTATATTCTGTTAGAATGCCCGTAGGAATTGTGAAACTAGTTCCTGGCACACACGTGATAGTTATTATGGATTAAGGGTTGTATATATATTGGCTTACGCCTCCTCATGACTGCTTTGATCAAAAACTGGCTAATTATCCTTGTCGAATTTATGTTTTAAGCTTTAAATTCTGAGTATATGTTGAAATGTATATTTTAATAAGAAAGAACCCTTAGTAAATTGAGTGTTGGCTTGCCTGACCCCACCGTTGGGCGCCATCACGACCTAAGTGTTAGACCTCAACTGACGAACCTTCCGGTCTAGAACAACTACCGACTCCTCCTCATAGGTCAAGTCTTTGTCCAAATGGACAGATCTAAAATCCAACACGTGGGACGGGTCACCATGATATTTTTGGAGCATAGACAAGTGGAATATCGGATGAACTAAGGATAACCCTGGAGGCAACGCAAGTCTATAAGCTATCTCCCCCACTCTATCAAGAATCTCAAACGACCCGATATATCTAGGGCTCAACTTACCCTTCTTTCCAAACCTCATAACACCCTTCATGGGCGACCCACTAGGCAATACCCTCTCTCTAACAATGAATGTCACATCACGAACCTTACGATCGACATAACTCTTTTGCCTAGACTGAGCTCAAGTTCTGTCTCTTCCCTTAATCATAGTTTTCATTGGGGCTTCAGCTCTTGTCCGGTTGTAGACGCTTTGCGCGTTGTCAAAATTTATGAGAGGACAAGAATAGACAAGTTCAATCATCAATGGTAGAATAAATTCGCACGATACAGTAGAATATAAGTGAAATTCTTCCTAACTTCATAGCCTCTAAGATATAAGTACAGACGTCTTTGTACCGATCCTTCAGACTATACCATGTTTGTTCGTCAATTGTGAGACTTAAGACACCCAGTGCTTTGATACCAACATGTCACGACCCAAATTACCAACCTTAGGGATCGTGATGGCGCCTAATATCGCACTTGCTAGGAAAGCCAATGTTAGAGTTCGATTAGCTATTTTCCTTTGATTATCCATTTAAACATAATAAAATAAATTTAAAGTAAAATTAATCTAATGGTTTCCAAATAATAACTCCAATTATAAAATAATAAGCAAATAAATAGACCGAGCCACGAACTAATTATATAAATAACTCTAAGACTACCTCAGGATCTTGTGCCAGTACTCACGTACTACTAAAGAATACTACAATCAATGGGATGAAAGAAATAATATAACTGTTTTAGGAAAACTATAAAATACTCTATACGAACAAAGAGAAGACTCTCGGGATCTGCGAACGCCGACAGATATACCTAGTGTCTCCGGATAATGAACAGCGGCTACAAGATATCTCTACTACTGGCTGGTACCTGGATCTGCATAAAAGAGTGCAGAGTGTAGTATCAGTACAACCGACCCCATGTACTGAGTAAGTGTCGAGCCTAACCCCGACGAAGTAGTGACGAGGCTAAGGCGGGGCAATTATAACTTAACATGCAATAATATATGTATATAATAAAGTAATAAAACAATTCTATGCAAACAAAAAAATATAACTCTAACAATAAATAAATAAAATAACTCAGTCGCATATTCTAGGCCTCGGCTATCACCAAAATATCACTCAACTTTCCAAGTTTCCAAACTTAAATTTAAAACAACCAAATGTGCAAGATATGGAAAAATAGTAGAATAAAATAGTAAAGTTTCCAAATCTTTGTAATTAAAATAAGTAAAACATAAATATTCTCCCTCATCACTATCTTGTTGCGGCGTGCAACCCGATCCCACATGTCCACCCTTATCACTATCATTTATTTCACCTGTCCACCCTTATCACTATCATTTATTTCCCATGTCCACCCTTATCACTATCATTTATTTCCCCTAATCGCCCTTATCACTATCATATTGTCCACCCTTATCACTATCAATTTATTTATTTATCAAAAACATTCACAACAGGCCAAGCCTTTCACAAAACGTTTACCTCAACAATTGTAAACACAACACAATATAGTTCACACGTTGTATCCAATATTATTTCGTGATGAAAACAAACATTATCTATAAATATCGTAACACTGTCATCCAACTCAACTTTTATGTACCATAACAAAATCAAGGAACAACAAACACTTTTAACACGCAAGCATAAAAACTTGGCAATAATCTAATGAAAACAAATATTCAAGTAGCATATGCAGAATAATTCAATTATGTACTTGAACATATTTCTAAAAGCCGCCTATAAATGAATATTTTCATCTATTCACTCATGACCTAAATTTAATGAGCTCCAATTAGTTTATCTTATCCTACCATTTTTTATTTTTAAAGTCTGGGGTCCTACTCTACAATATTATCAATACTTTTTTTTTGTTTATTGGTCTAAAGTTTAAGACTTCACTAAGTCTTCAAAAGAAAAACATAAAAACGATAATCCAAATGCATTCTTGATCTATATAACATCAAGAAAAAAGTACATGTGACTCTTATTTAGGTCTTAGATTTATTATAGCAAAGGTCATCACTTGACCATATAAACCTCAACAATCATAAAACAGTCAAGCTGGGAAGCAAATAAATGGAAAACGCAAAAGGGATCATGGTAAACAACAATTTGGTAGTGCATAGGTACTCGTCACCTCACCTATACACTACACACAAGCAATTCCACATAGCAATCAGGTTGGGGATTCCTATTCCCTCATGTCAAGGTTAAACCAAGCACTTACCTCAACTTCCCAGGCCACTCACTGTTCAATTATAGCTTTTCCTCTTGAATTCACCTCCAATACACTCGAATCTAACCATAATTAACTTAATATCATTAATTAATGCTAAAAGAACTAACTTTACTGAAAATTATAAATTTTTCCTAAGTTTTCTCACAAAAAGTTAAAATTCGACCCCGGGTCCGCTTGGTCCAAACTTAGGGTTCGGACCAAATTACGTTTACCCCTTCACCCACGAGCCCGAATATACAATTAGTTTCGATATCCGACCTTAATTCGAGGTAAAAATTCGATTTTTAAATAATTCCCTAATTCTACCCAAATCCTCAATTTTTACAATGAAAATTCTTAGTTTTTTTATTTAAAAGTGATGAAAAGCATTCGGTAATTGAAATATACCCAAAAAAATGATTAGAGAACACTTATCCCAATCCCTATTGTGAAAATCTCCCAAATCCGAGCTCCCCAACTCAAAAAATGACCGAATTAACAAACTCTAGTTTTATATATTTTTCTGCCAGCTATTCTACCACATTTATCGTACCAAACGATCCCGAAATTCAATTTTTATGTCTCCAATGGATTCTTTGTGAAATTCTGGTTAAGTTAGGCTTTTGAATCACTCAATTTAACCTTACAATGATTGAGATATATATGTTTTAATATTTGCAAATAGTACAGATTTTTAAATACGTTGCCAGTGAAAATTTCGTAATTAATTTAAAAATTACCATAAAATCCTCATACGATGTCCAAATTAAAGGATTCTTTTTGCTACGGTTCCGTAATTACGATACAAATCTAATACTTCATTTAAAACAGAAATCAAAGCTCATTTGTTCAATATCATATCATTCATGCTTGAAGAAACAACGTCGAAAGATAAGAAAGAACGAGCGTAATACAACTCAAACCTATTCGAAACGCCAAACATGAACGCAAGTCTAAAAACATCATACGGACTTTCTCGTGTGATCAAATCATGAAAATAACATGTAAAACTATGAATTAAACCTCAAAACTCATTATTTTCTCAAGAACAATTCAATTTCACTATTTCTCAATCGGACGTCTGAATCACGTTAAATAAACTCCGATTCTCACCAAACTTCACAGTTAGTATTCAAATATTATAACAAATCTGTATCGGGCTCCAGAACCAAACGAGCCCGATACCAATGATTTCAAACATTAATTCTTTTCTTTATTTCATTAATCAGAAAAATAATTTCTTTCAAAAATTAATTTCTAAGGCTTCGGACCTCGTAATTCATTTCCGGGCATACGCCCAAGTCCAATATTTTACTGCGGACCTCCCGGGATCATCGGAACATAGATCCGGGTCTTTTTACTAAAAATGTTGACTCAAGTCAACTAGAACCAAATTTTAATTCTAAAAATTATTCTTTCTTATATTTTCACATAAAAGCTTTCCGGTTTCACGCCGAGACTGCGCACACAAATCAAGGTAATTAAAATTAGTCTTTTTATGGATAATAAGCCTAGAAAGGAGTCTTAGTTCACAAAATGAACCCTTGGGTCATCACAATCTCCACCTCTAAAACAAAAGTTCGTCCTCGAACGCACATAGAAAATTAACTGAATTGGCAAAAAAAAGTGGATATCCACTCTGCATATCCGACTCGGACTCCCAAGTCGCTGCCTCAATGGGCTGACCTTTCCATTGCAATCAAACTGAAGGAAAACTCTGAGACCTCAACTGACGAACCTGCCGGTCTAGAATAAATATCGGCTCCTCCTCATAAGTCAAGTCTTTGTCCAACTGGACAGAGCTAAAATCCAACACGTGGGACGGGCCACCATGATATTTCCGGAGCATAGACAAGTGGAATACCGGATGAAGTATGTCACACCTCTTTTTTCACCACAACTCTATTACGAGGTTGAGTTAGAAGAGTTTTTCCAATTAAAGTGACGTTTCGAAAAGGGATTATTTATTATGTAGAGTCGCCACTTGGAATTGGGTCTTGGTGTTCCAAGTCACCTTTTATTGAATCCCTTATCAAAATGAAAAGTTTGACTCCTAATTCATGGTCTACGAAAACAAAAGACTGAGTAAGGAATTTTGTTGACCGAGGGGAAGGTGTAAGGCACCCCTTGAATCCCGTGGTTCTAGCACGATCGCTTTATTGACTCATATAAGGCTTAAATCAATTTTTAACTATTCTTGTATTCTATTGATTAAGGTTTATTTATTACCGCAATTAATTATTGTATTTTTATTAATCACGTTATCCAAGATGCAGAACGCACACAAGGTAATTTAATTTTTTTTTTTTTTGAAATTAAATGTTAAACCAAGATACGGAATGTACACATGGTTATGACATAATTATTTTAAATCTAACGCGGAATGCGCATNGAATTATTTGATGAATACAATATTTTTGAGGAGGCTAATTTTACCAATATTTTTGAAAATATTTATAGGTAGTTCTTAATTGTGGGGTGAGCGGGCTAACATAGTTATCCTTAAAGAATCAAATTACCTAGGGAATTAATTCATTTCTTGTGTTATTAAACCTAAACAGAAGGTTTGCCCGTTCATGGTCCATATATGCCCAAGTCTATTAATTGTAAATAAGTAGTACTACAAATTCATTAATTTAATATTTATCTCCCAAAAGATTTCAGTCTAAGACTCATTAAGAATTCATGACTTGTTGCTTAGAAGATCAGATGTAAAATCCTATTTTTAACGACATAAACAAACACGATATAAATCAAACCAAGAGGGTTTTCATGGAAGCATAGTGAGCATTCATCATTCTTGCATTTAGGATTAAAATTAAAAATTAAGCACTTGAATTCTTAATAACTAAATTAACAGAAAAGCTAAATATTATCATACAAAGCAACACAATTTGCTAACATAAAAAACCGAACGAAACATCAAAGAAAGAAAAAGAATGAAACTTCAAAAGTTTCGATATAAAAACAAAAATTCAAACAAACTAACTAACATGAAAAATAGACACACTTTATGAATTATATATCTTAAGCACACAATCTTTGTTTTCCTTTAAAAAAAAATATTCCTAGCAAATTAAACACTTGAAAGTTTTCAACTTTCATGACTAAGTAGTTAAAAATTGTAAACGTATA
>ML358089.1:0-16897 GCA_005239505.1 Nicotiana paniculata | reverse complement strand
ATCATTTTGAAGCGTTGGTTATGGTTCCTTGGATCGTATTTGATGTCCCGAAAAAATATAATGTGATCCGGCACCGGATCCGTATCAAGGGGTCCGGCCTGGACTATGGCAGGCGATAATACAGGCACGACTAGCGAAATTCCAGTTTAATTGTCATAAAATGCCGAAAAATGTAACTTGATCATTTCGAAGCGGTTGTTATGGTTCCTAAGGTCGTATTTTATGTCCCGGACAAATATCATGCGAACCGGTACCGGCTCTGTACCAAGGTATCCGGCCTGGACCATGGCAGGCGATAATACAGGCACGACTAGCGGAATTCCAATTTAATTGCCATTAAATTCCAAAAAATGTAACTTGATCATTTTGAAGCCTTGGTTATGGTTTCTTGGGTCGTATTTGCTTTCCCGAAAAAATATCATGCGATCCGGTATTGGCTCCGTACAAAGGTGTGCGACTTGGACCATGGCACGCGATAATACAGGCACGACTAGCGGAATTCTAGTTTAATTGCCATAAAATGCCAAAAAATGTAACTTGATCATTTCGAAGCATTGGTTATGGTTCCTTGAGTCGTATTTGATGTCCCGTAAGAATATCATGCAATCCGGTACCAGATCCGTTCCAATGCGTCCGGCCTGGACCATAGCAGGCGATAATACAGGCACGACTGATGAAATTCTAGTTTAATTTCCATAAAATGCCAAAAAATGTAACTTGATCATTTCTAAGCGTTGGTTATGGTTCCTTGGGTCGTATTTGATGTCCCAGAGAAATATCATATGATCGGGTACCGGCTCCATACCAAGGCGTCCGGCCTGGACCATGGCAGGCAATAAGACATTCACGATTGGAGGAATTCCAGTTTAATTGCCATAAAACGCCACCAAATTAACTTGATCATTTCGAAGCGTTGGTTATGGTTCCTTGGGTCGTATTTGATGTCCCCGTACAAATATCATGCAATCTGATACCGGCTATGTCCGATACCGGCTCTGTACCAAGGCGTCCGGCCTAGACCATGGCAGGCGATAATACATGCATGACTAGCGGAATTCCAGTTTAATTGCCATAAAGTGCCAAAAAATGTAACTTGGTATTTTTCGAAGTGCTGGTTATGGTTCCTTGGGTCGTATTTGATGTCCCAAACAAATATCAAACGATCCATTACCGTCTCTGTACCAAGGCGTCTGGCGTGGACCATGGAAGGCGATAATACAGGCACGACTGGCGGAATTCCATTTTAATTGGCATAAAATGCCAAAAAATGTAACTTGGTCATTTTGAAGCATTGGTTATGGTTCTTTGGATCGTATTTGATGTCCCAGAAAAATATAATGTGATCCGGTACCGGCTCCGTACCAAGGCTTCCGGCCTGGACTATGGCAGGCGATAATACAGGCACGCCTAGCGAAATTCAAGTTTCATTATCATAAAATGCCGAAAAATGTAACTTGATCATTTCGAAGAGGTTGTTATGGTTCCTAAGGTCGTATTTGATGTCTCAGAAAAATATCATGCCATCCAGTACAAGCTTCGTACCAAGGTATTCGGCCTGGACCATGGCAGGCGATAATACAAGCACGACTGGCGCAATTCCAATTTAATTGCCATAAAATGCAAAAAAATGTAACTTGATCATTTCAAAGACTTGGTTAAGGTTCCTTGGGTCGTATTTGCTATCCGGGACAAATATCATGCGATCCAGTACCAACTCCGTACCAAGGCGTTTGGCCTGGACCATGGCAGGCGATAATACAGGCATGACTGGAGGAATTCCAATTTAATTTCCATAAAAAGCCAAAAAATGTAACTTGATCATTTCGAAGCGTTGATTATAGTTCCTTGGGTCATATTTGATGTCCCGCACAAATATCATGTGATTCGGAACCGGCTCCGTACCAAGGCGTCCGACCTGGACTATGGCAGGCGATAATAAAGGCATGACTTACGAAATTCTAATTTAATTTCCATAAAATTCCAAAAAATGTAACTTAATCATTTTGAAGCGTTGGTTATGGTTCCTTGAGTCGTATTTGATGTCCCGGAAAAATATAATGCGATCCGGTACCGGCTCTGTACCAAGGCGTCCGGCCTGAACTNAAATGTAACTTGATCATTTCGAAGCGTTGGTTATGGTTCCTTGGGTCGTATTTGATGTCCCGAAAAAATATCATGCGACCCGGTACCGGCTCCGTATCAAGGCGTCCGATCTGGACCATGGCAGGCGATAATATAGGCACGACTGGCGGAATTCCAGTTTAATTGCCATAAAAAGCCAAAAAATGTAACTTGATCATTTCGAAGCGTAGGTTGTTGTTACTCTGGGCGTATTTTATGTCCCGTACAAATATCATGTTATCCAGTACCGGCTCCGTACCAAGGAGTCCGGCCTGGACCATGGCAGGCGATAATACAGGCACGACTGGTGGAATTCCAGTTTAATTGCCATAAAAAGCCAAAAAATGTAACTTGATCATTTCGAAGCACTAGTTATGGTTCCTTGGATCGTATTTGATGTCTCGGACAAATATCATGCGGTCCGGTACTGGCTCCATACCAAGACGTCCAGCGTGAAACATGACAGGGGATAATACAGGCACGACTGGCGTAATTTCGGTTTAATTACTATAAAATGCCAAAAAATGAAACTTGATCATTTCGAAGTGTTGGTTATGGTTCCTTGGGTTGTATTAGATGTCCCAGAAAAATATCATGAGATGCTGTACCGACTCCGTACCAAGGCGTCTGGCCTAAACCATGGTAGGCAATAATACACGCACGACTAGCGGAATTCCAGTTTAATTGCCATAAAATGCCAAAAATGTAACTTGATCATTTTGATGCATTGGTTATGGTTCCTTGGGTCGTATTTGATGTCCTGGAAAAATATAATGCGATCCTGTACCGGCTCCGTACCAAGGCATCCGGCCTGAACTATGGTAGACAATAATATAGGCACGACTGGCGGAATTCCAGTTTAATTGCCATACAATGCCAAAAAATGTAACTTGATCATTTCGAAGAATTGGTTATGGTTCCTTGGGACGTATTTGTTGTCCCCGAAAAATATCATGCGATCCGGTACCGGCACCGTACCAAGCCGTCAGGCCTGGACCATGGTAGACAGTAATATAGGCACGACTGGCAGAATTCCATTTTAATTGCCATAGAATGCCAAAAAATGTATCATGATCATTTCGAAGTGTTGGTTATGATTCCTTGAGTCGTATGTGATGTCTCAGACAAATATTATGCGATCTGGTACCGGCTCCGTACCAAGGCGTCCGGCCTGGACCATGTTAGGCAATAATAAAGTCATGACTTACGAAATTCCAATTTAATTTCCATAAAATTCCAAAAAATAAAACTTGATCATTTTGAAGCCTTGGTTATGGTTACTTGGGTCGTATTTGTTGTCCCGAACAAATATCATGCAATCCGGTATCGGCTCCGTACAAAGGCGTGCGGCTTGGACCATGGCAGGCGATAATACAGGGACGACTAGCGGAATTCTAGTTTAATTGTCATAAAATGCCAAAAAATGTAACTTGATCATTTCGACGCATTGGTTGTGGTTCCTTGAGTCGTATTTGATGTCCCGTAAAAATATCATGCAATCCGGTACCGGTTCCGTACCAATGCATCCGGCCTTGACCATAGCAGGCGATAATACAGGCACGACTGGCGGAATTCTAGTTTAATTTCCATAAAATGCCAAAAAATGTAACTTCATCATTTTTAAGCGTTGGTTATGGTTCCTTGGGTCGTATTTGATGTCGTAGAAAAATATCATATGATCGGGTACCAGCTCGATACTAAGGCGTCCGGCCTGGACTATGGCAGGCGATAATACATGCACGATTGGAGGAATTCCACTTTAATTGCCATAAAACGCCACAAAATTAACTTGATCATTTCGAAGCGTTGGTTATGGTTCCTTGGGTCATATTTGATGTCCCGTACAAATATCATGCAATCCGGTACCGGCTATGTCCGATACCGGCTCTGTACCAAGGCGTCCGGCCTAGACCATGGCAGGCGATAATACTGGCATGACTAGCGGAATTCCAGTTTAATTGGCATAAAATGCCAAAAATTCTAACTTGATATTTTTTGAAGCGCTGGTTATGGTTCCTTGGGTCGTATTTGATGTCCCAAACAAATATAATGCGATCCAGTACCGGCTCTATACCAAGGCGTCTGGCGTGGACCATGGAAGACGATAATACAGGCGCGACTGGCGGAATTCCGTTTTAATTGCCATAAAATGCCAAAAAATGTAACTTGATCATTTTGAAGCGTTGGTTATGGTTCCTTGGATCGTATTTGATGTCCTGGAAAAATATAATGTGATCCGATACCGGCTCCGTACCAAGGCGTCCGGCCTGGACTATGGCAGGCGATAATACAGGCACGCCTAGCGAAATTCCAGTTTCATTGTCATAAAATGCCGAAAAATGTAACTTGATCATTTCGAAGAGGTTGTTATGGTTCCTAAGGTCGTATTTGATGTCTCATAAAAATATCATGCCATCCATTACCAGCTTCGTACCAAGGTATCCGGCCTGGACCATGGCAGCAGATAATACAGGCACGACTGGCGGAATTCTAATTTAATTGCCATAAAATGCCAAAAAATGTAACTTGATCATTTCAAAGACTTGGTTAAGGTTCCTTGGGTCATATTTTCTGTCCGGGACAAATATCATGCGATCCAGTACCAGCTCCATACCAAGGCGTCCGCCCTGGACCATGGTAGGTGATAATACAGGCATGATTGGAGGATCCAATTTAATTTCCATAAAATGCCAAAAAATGTAACTTGATCATTTCAAAGCATTGGTAATAGTTTCTTGGGTCTTATTTGCTATCCCGCACAAATATCATGCCATTCGGCTCCGGCTCCGTACCAAGGCGTCTGACCTGGACTATGGCAGACGATAATACATGCACGACTGGCGGAATTTAATTTTAATTGCCATAGAATGCCAAAAAATGTAACTTGATCATTTCAAAGTGTTGGTTATTTTTCCTTGGGTCGTATGTGATGTCTCGGACAAATACTATGCGATCCGGTATTGACTCCTCTCCAAGACGTCCAACCTAGACTATGGCAGGCGATAATACAGGCACGACTGGCGGAATTTCAGTTTAATTACTATAAAATGCAAAAAAATGTAACTTGCTCATTTTGAAGAGTTTTTATGGTTCCTTGGGTCGTATTTAATGTCCCGGAAAAATATCATGCGACCCGGTACCGACTCCGTATCAAGGCGTCAGGTCTGGACCATGGCACGCGATAATATAGGCACGACTGAGGGAATTCTAGTTTAATTGCCATAAAATGCCAAAAAATGTAACTTGATCATTTCGAAGCGTTGGTTGTTGTTACTTGGGTTGTATTTTATGTCCCGTACAAATATCATGTTATCCAGTACCGGCTTCGTACCAAGGAGTCCGGCCTGGACCATGGCAGGCGATAAAACAGGCACGACTGGCGGAGTTCCAGTTTAATTGCCATAAAATGCAAAAAAAATGTAACTTGTTCATTTTGAAGCACTAGTTATGGTTCCTTGGATCGTATTTGATGTCTCGGACAAATATCATGCGATCCGCTACCGGCTCCATGCCAAGACGTCCAGCGTGAAACATGGCAGGGGATAATACAGGCACGACTGGCGTAATTTCGGTTGAATTACTATAAAATGCCAAAAAATGAAACTTGATCATTTCGAAGTGTTGGTTATGGTTCCTTGGGTCGTATTAGATGTCCTGAAAAAATATCATGAGATCCAGTACCGACTCTGTACCAAGGCGTCTGGCCTGAACTATGGTAGGCAATAATACAGGCACGACTAGCGGAATTCCAGTTTAATTGCCATAAAATGCTAAAAAATGTAACTTGATCATTTTGAAGCATTGGTTATGGTTCCTTGGGTCGTATTGGATGTCCCTGAAAAATATAATGTGATCCGATACCGGCTCTGTACCAAGGCATCCGGCCTGAACTATGGCAGACAATAATATAGGCACGACTGGCGGAATTCCAGTTTAATTGCCATAGAATGCCAAAAATGGTACTTGATCATTTCGAAGCGTTGGTTATGGTTCCTTGGGTCGTATTTGCTGTCCCAAAAAAATATCATGCGATCCGGTACCGACACCGTACCAAGCCGTCAGGCCTGGACCATGGCAGGCGATAATACATGCACGACTGGCAGAATTCCAGTTTAATTGCCACAAAATGCTAAAAAACATAACTTGATCATTTCGAACAGCTGGTTGTGGTTCCTAGGGTCGTATTTGATGTCCCGGAGAAATATCATGCGATCGGGTACCGGCTCAGTACCAAGGCGTCCGGCCTGGACTACGGCAGGCGATAATACAGGGACGACTAGCGAAATTCCAGTTTCATTGTCATAAAATGCCGAAAAATGTAACTTGATCATTTTGAAGCGTTGGTTATGGTTCCTAACGTCGTATTTGATGTCCCAGACAAATATAATGCGAACCGGTACCGGCTCCGTACCAAGGTATCCGGCCTGGACCATCGCAGGCGATAATACATGCACCACTGGCGGAATTCCAATTTAATTGCCATAAAATGCCAAAAAATATAACTTGATCATTTCGAAGCCTTAGTTATGGTTCCTTGGGTCATATTTGCTTTCCGGGAGAAATATCATGCGATCCGGTACCGGCTCCATACCATGGTGTCCGGCCTAGACCATGGCAGGCGATAACACAGGCATGACTAGCGGAATTCCAATTTAATTTCCTTAAAATGCCAAAAAATGTAACTTGAACATTTGGAAGCGTTGGTTGTTGTTCCTTGGGTACTATTTGATGTCCCATACAAATATCATGTTATCCGGTACCGGCTCCATACCAAGGAGTCCGGATTGGACAATGGCAGCGATAATACAGGCACGACTGGCGAAATTCACAATTAGTTGCCATAAAATGCCAAAAAATGTAACTTGATCATTTCGAAGTACTGTTTATGGTTTCTTGGGTCGTATTTGATGTCTTGTAAGAATATCATTCTATCTGGTACCGGCTCCGTACCAAGGCGTCCGGCTTGGACTATGGTAGGCGATAATAGAGGCATGACTAGCAAAATTCCTGTTTCATTGTCATAAAATGCCGAAAAATGTAACTTGATCATTTCAAAGTGTTGGTTATGGTTCCTAAGGTCGTATTTGATGTCTCGAACAAATATCATTCGATCCGGTACCGGCACCGTACCAAGACGTCCAGCCTGGACCATGGCAGGCGATAATGCATGCACGACTGGCGAAATTTCAGTTTAACTATAAAATGCTAAAAACTGTAACTTGATCATTATGAAGTATTGGTTATGGTTCCTTGGGTCGTATTTGATGTCCCGAAATAATGTCATGTGATCCGGTACCGGCTCCGTACCAAGGCGTCCGGCCTGGACCATGGCAGGCAATAATAAAGGCATGACTTGCGGAATTCCAATTTAATTTCCATAAAATGCCAAAAAATGTAACTTGATCATTTCGAAGTGTTGGTTATGGTTCTTTGGGTCGTATTTTCTGTCCCGGACAAATATCATGCGATTCAGAACCGGCTCCGTACCAAGGCGTCTGACCTGGACTATGGCAGGCGATAATACAGGCACGACTGGCAGAATTCCATTTTAATTGCCATAGAATGCCAAAAAATGTTACTTGATCATTTCGAAGTGTTGGTTATGATTCCTTGAGTCGTATGTGATGTCTCGGACAAATATTATGCGATACGATACCGGCTCCGTACCAAGGCATCCGGCCTGGACCATGGTTGGCAATAATAAAGGCATGACTTATGGAATTCCAATTTAATTTCCATAAAATTCCAAAAAATGTAACTTAATCATTTTAAAGCGTTGGTTATGATTCCTTGAGTCGTATTTGATGTCACGGAAAAATATAATGTGATCCAGTACCGGCTCCGTACAAAGGCGTCCGGCCTGAACTATGGCAGGCGATAATACAACACGACTAGCGAAATTCCAGTTTCATTGTCATAAAATGCCGAAAGATGTAACTTGATAATTTCGAGGCGTTGGTTATGGTTCTTCAGGTCGTATTTGACGTCCCGGACAAATATCATGTGATGCGGTACTGACTCCGTACCAAGCTTTCCGGCCTAGACCATGGTAGGCGATATTAAAGGCATGACTGGCGGAATTCCAATTTAATTGCCATAAAATGCCAAAAAATTTAACTTGATCATTTCGAAGCCTTGGTTATGGATCCTTTGGTCGTATTTGCTGTCAAGGAAAAATATCATGCAATCCGGTACCGGCTCCGTACCAAGGCGTTCGGGTTGGACCATGGCAGGCGATAATACAGGCACCTGTGGCGGAATTCCAGCTTAATTGCCATAAAATGCCAAAAATGTAACTTGATTATTTCGAAGCGTTGGTTATGGTTCCTTGGGTCGTATTTGATGTCCCGAACAAGTATCATGCTATCTGGTACTGGCTCCGTACCAAGGCGTCCGGCCTGGACTATGGCACGCGATAATACAGGCACGACTAGCGAAATTCCAGTTTCATTTTCATAAAATGCCGAAAAATGTAACTTGATCATTTTGAAGTGTTGGTTATAGTTCCTAAGTTCGTATTTGATGTCCCGGACAAATATCATGCGAACCGCTACCAGCTCCGTACCAAGCTATCCGGCCTGGACCATGGCAGGCGATAATAAAGGCAAGACTGGCAGCATTCCAATTTAATTGCCATAAAATGCCAAAAAATATAACTTGATCATTTCGAAGCCTTGGTTATGGTTCCTTGGGTCGTATTTAATGTCTCGGACAAATATTATGCGATCCGGTACCGGCTGCGTACCAAGACGTTCAACCTGGACCATGACAGGCGATAATACAGGCACGACTGGCGGAGTTTCAGTTTAATTACTATAAAATGCCAAAAAATGTAACTTGATCATTTCAAAGAGTTGGTTATGGTTCCTTGGATCGTATTTGATGTCCCAGAAAAATATCATGCACCCGGTACCGGCTCCGTATCAAGGCGTCCAATCTGGACCATGGCACGCGATAATATAGGCACGACTGGCGGAATTACAGTTTAATTGCCATAAAATGCAAAAAATGTAACTTGATCATTTCGAAGCGTTGGTTATTGTTATGTGGGTCATATTTTATGTCCCGTACAAATATCATGTGATCCAGTACCGGCTCCGTATCAAGGAGTCCGGCCTGGACCATGGCAGGCGATAATACAGGCACGACTGGCAGAATTCCAGTTTAATTGCCATAAAATGCAAAAAAATGTGACTTGATCATTTTGAAGCACCGGTTATGGTTACTTGGGTCATATTTGACGTCTCGGTCAAATACGTGCGATCCACTACCGGCTCCATACCAAGACGTCCAGTGTGGAACATGGCAGGCGATAATACAGGCACGACTAACGTAATTTTTGTTTAATTACTATAAAGTGCCAAAAATTGAAACTTGATCATTTCGAAGTGTTGGTTATGGTTTCTTGGGTCGAATTTGATGTCCCTGAAAAATATCATGAGATCCGGTACCGGCTCCGTACCAAGGCGTCTGGCCTGAACCATGGTAGGCAATAATACAGGCACGGCTAGCGGAATTCTAGTTTAATTGCCATAAAATGCCAAAAAATGTAACTTGATCATTTTGAAGCGTTGGTTATGGTTCCTTGGGTCGTATTTGATGTCCCAGAAAAATATAATGCGAACTGGTACCGACTCCGTACCAAGGCATCCGACCTGAACTATGGCAGACAATAATATAGGCACGACTGGCGGAATTCCAGTTCAATTGCCATAGAATGCCGAAAAATGTAACTTGATCATTTCGAAGTGTTTGTTATGGTTCCTTGGATCGTATTTGCTGTCCCGGAAAAATATCACGCTATCTGATACCTACACCGTACCAATCTGTCCGGCCTGGACCATGGAAGGCGATAAACAGGCACGACTAGCAGAATTCTAGTTTAATTGCCACAAAATGCTAAAAAATGTAACTTGATCATTTCGAAGCATTGGTTATGGTTCCTTGTGTCGTATTGCATGTCCCGGAGAAATATCATGCGATCGGGTACCGGCTCAGTACCAAAGCGTCTGGCTTGGACCATGGCAGGCGATAATACAGGCACCTATGGCGGAATTCCAGTTTAATTGCCATAAATTGCCAAAAAATGTAACTTGATCCTTTCGAAGCGTTGGTTATGGTTCCTTGGGTCGTATTTGATGTCCCAGACAAGTATCATGCTATCTGGTACCGGCTCCGTACCAAGGCGTCCGGCCTGGACTATGGCAGGCGATAATACAGGCACGACTAGAGAAATTCCAGTTTCATTTTCATAAAAACGACTGGTAGAATTCCAATTAAATTGCCACAAAATGCAAAAAAAATATAACTTGATCATTTCGAAGCACTAGTTATGGTTCCTTGGGTCTTATTTGATGTCTCGGACAAATATTATGCGATATGGTTTCGGCTCCATACCAAGACGTCCAGCCTGGAACATGGCAGGCGATAATACAGGCACGACTTGCGGAATTTCGGTTTAATTACTATAAAATGCCAAAAAATGAGACTTGATTATTTCGAAGCTTTGGTTATGGTTCCTTGGGTCGTATTTGATGTCCCGAAAAAATATCATGAGATCCGGTACCGGCCCCATACCAAGGCGTCTGGCCTGAACCATGGTAGGCAATAATACAGGCACGACTGGTAGAATTCCAGTTTAATTGCCATAGAATACCAAAAAATGTAACTTGATCATTTCGAAGCATTGATCATAGTTCTTTGGGTCGTATTTGCTGTCCCAAAAAAATATCATGCGATCCGGTACTGGCACCGTACCAAGGCATCCGTCCTGGACCATGGCAGGCGATAATACATGCACGACTAGCAGAATTCCAGTTTAATATCCACAAAATGCTAAAAAAATGTAAATTGATCATTTCGAAGCGTTGGTTATGGTTCCTTGGGTCGTATTTGATGTCCCAGAGAAATATCATGTGATCAGATACCGGCACATTACCAAGGCATCCGGCCTGGACCATGGCAGGCGATAATACAGGCACGACTGGTAGAATTCCAGTTTAATATCCACAAAATGCTAAAAAAATGTAAATTGATCATTTCGAAGCGTTGGTTATGGTTCCTTGGGTCGTATTTGATGTCCCAGAGAAATATCATGTGATCAGATACCGGCACATTACCAAGGCATCCGGCCTGGACCATGGCAGGCGATAATACAGGCACGATTGGTGGAATTCCAAAGTAATGTCCATAAAAAAGCCAAAAAAATGTAACTTGATCATTTCTAAGCGTTGGTTATGGTTCCTTGGGTCGTATTTAATGTCCTGGACAAGTATCATGCTATCTGATACCGGCTCAGTACCAAGGCGTCCGGCCTGGACTATGGCAGGCGATAATATAGGCACGACTAGCGAAATTCCAGTTTCATTGTCATAAAATACCGAAAAATGTAACTTGATCATTTCGAAGCGTTGGTTATGGTTCCTAAAGTCGTATTTGATGTCCCGGACAAATATCATGCGATCCGGTATCGACTCCATTCCAAGGTATTCGACATGGACCATGGCAGGCGATAATACAGGCACGACTTGCGGAATTCTAATTTAATCGCCATAAAATGCCAAAAAATGTAACTTGATCATTTCGATGCCTTGGTTATGGTTCCTTGGGTCGTATTTTCTTTCCGGGAAAAATATCATGCGATCCGGTACCGGCTCCGTACCAAGGTGTCCGACCTGGACCATGGCAGGTGATAACACAGTCATGACTGGCGGAATTCCAATTTAATTTCCATAACATGCCAAAAAATGTAACTTGAACATTCAGAAGCATTGGTTTTTGTTCCTTGGGTCCTATTTGATGTCCCGTACAAGTATCATGTGATCCGATTCCGGCTTTATACCAAGGAGTCCGGCCTAGACCATGGCAGGCGATAATATAAGCATGACCTGCGGAATTCCAAATTAATTGCCATAAAATTCCAAAAAATGTAACTTGATCATATCGAAGCACTGGTTACTGTTCCTTGGGTCGTATTTGATGTCAAATATCATGTGATTCGGTACCGGATCCATACCAAGACGTCCATCCTGGACCATGGCAGGCGATAATACAGTCACGACTGGGGGAATTTCGATTTAATTACTATAACATGCCACAAAATGAAACTTAATCATTTCGAAGCGTTGGTTATGATTCCTTGGGTCGTATTTGATGTCCCGTAAAAATATCATGCAATCCGATACCGGCTCCGTAACAATGCGTCCGGCCTGGAACATGGCAGGCGTTAAGACAGGCACAACTGGCGGAATTCTAGTTTAATTTCCATAAAATGCAAAAAAATTTAACTTGATCATTTCTAATCGTTGGTTATGGTTCCTTGGGTCGTATTTGATGTCCCGTACAAATATCATGATATTTGATACCGGATCCGTACCAAGGGCGTCCGGCCTAGACCATAGCAGGCGATAATAGAGGCACGACTGGCGGAATTCCAGTTTAATTGCCATAAAATGCCAAAAAATGTAACTTGATAATTTCGAAGCGCTGGTTATGGTTCCTTGGGTTGTATTAAATGTCCCAGACAAATATCATGTGATCCAGTACCGGCTCCATACCAAGGAGTCTGGCCTGGACCATGGCAGGCGATAATACAGGCATGACTGGCGGAATTCCAGTTTAATTGCCATAAAATGCCAAAAAATGTAACTTGTTCATTTTGAAGCGTTGGTTATGGTTCCTTGGGTCGTATTTGATGTCTCGGGCAAATATCATGTTATCCGGAACCGGCTCCGTTCCAAGGCTTCTGGCTTGGACCATGGCAGGCGATAATACAGGCATGACTGGCGGAATTCCAGTTTAGTTGCCATAAAATTCCAAAAAATGTAACTTCTTCATTTTGAAGCGTTGGTTATGGCTCCTTGGGTCGTATTTGACATCCCGGAAAAATATAATGCGATCCANCGTTGGTTATGGTTCCTTGGGTGGTATTTGATGTCCCGGAAAATATCATGCGATCCGGTACCGGCTCCGTATCAAGGAGTCCGGCCTGGACCATGGCACGCGATAATATAGGCAAGACTGGCGGAATTCAAGTTTACTTGACATAAAATACCGAAAAATGTAAATTGATGATTTCGAAGCGTTGTTTATGGTTCCTAAGGTCGTATTTGATGTCCCAGACAAATATCATGTGATCCGGTACCGGATCCATACCAAGGTATCCGGCCTGGACCATGGCAGGCGATAATACAGGCACGACTTGCAGAATTCCAATTTAATTGCCATAAAATTCAAAAAAATGTAACTTGATCATTTCAATGCATCGGTTTTTCTTCCTTGGGTCCTATTTGATGTCCCGTACAAATATCATGTGATCCGTTATCGGCTTCGTACCAAGACGTCCATCCTGGACCATGGCAGGCGATAATACAGGCACGACTGGGGGAATTCTAGTTTAATTGCCGTAAAATGCAAAAAAATGTAACTTGATCTTTTTGAAGCGTTGGTTGTTGTTCCTTGGGTCTTATTTGATGTCCCCTACAAATACCATGTGATCCGGTACCGGCTCCGTACCAAGGAGTTCGGCCTGGTCCATGGCAGGCGATAATACAGGCACGACTGGCGGAATTCCAGTTTAATTGCCATAAAATACCAAAAACTGTAACTTGATCATTTCGAAACACTGATTATGGTTCCTTGGGTCGTATTTGATGTCTCGGACAAATATCATGTGATCCAGTACCGGCTTCACACCAAGACGTCCAGCCTGGACCATGGCAGGCGATAATACAGGCACGACTGGCGAAATTTCAGTTTAATTACTATAAAATGCCAAAAAATTAAACTTGATCATTTCGAAGCGTTGGTTATGGTTCCTTGGGTCTTATTTGATGTCCCCTACAAATACCATGTGATCCGGTACCGGCTCCGTACCAAGGAGTTCGGCCTGGTCCATGGCAGGCGATAATCCAGGCACGACTGGCGAAATTCCAGTTTAATTGCCATAAAATTCCAAAAAATGTAACTTGATCATTTTGAAGCACTGGTTATGGTTCCTTGGGTCGTATTTGATGTCTCCGATAAATATCATGCGATCCGGTACCGACTCCATACCAAGACGTCCAGCTTGGACCATGGCAGGTGATAATACAGGCACGGTTAGCGTAAATTCGGTTTAATTACTATAAAATGCCAAAAAATGAAACTTGAGCATTTCGAAGCATTGGTTATGGTTCCTTGGGTCGTATTTGATGTCCCGGAAAAATATCATGAGATCCGGTACCCGCTCAGTACCAAGGCGTCTCGCCTGAACCATGGTAGTTAATAATATAGGCACGACTGGCGGAATTCCAGTTTAATTTCCATTAAATGCAAAAAAATATAACTTGATCATTTTGAAGCGTTGGTTATTGTTCCTTGGGTCGTATTTGATGTCCCAGAAAAATATAAAGTGATCCGGTACTGGCTTCGTACTAAGGCGTCCGGCCTGAACTATGGCAGACAATAATATAGGTACGCGTGGCGGAATTCCAGTTTAATTGCCATAGAAGGCCAAAAAATGTAACTTGATCATTTTATAGCGTTGGTTATGGTTCCTTCGGTTGTATTTGCTATCCCGAACAAATATCATGCGATCAGATACCGGCACCGTACCAAGCCGTCCGGCCTGGACCATGGAAGGCGATAATACAGGCACGGCTGGCAGAACTCCAATTTAATTGCCACAAAATGCTAAAAAATGTAACTTCATCATTTCGAAGAATTGGTTATGGTTCCTTGGGTCGTATTTGATGTCCCTCAGAAATATCATGCGAACGGGTATCGGCTCAGTACCAAGGCGTCCGGCCTGGACCATGGCAGGCGATAATAGAAACACGACTGGCGGAATTCTAGTTTAATTACCATAAAATGCCAAAACATTTAACTTGATCATTTCAAAGCGTTGGTTATGGTTCCTTGGGTTGTATTTGATGTCCTGGAAAAGTATCATGCTATCTGGTACCGGCTCCGTACCAACGCGTCCGGCCTGGACTATGGCAGGCGATAATACAAGCACGACTAGCGAAATTCCAGTTTCATTGTCATAAAATGCCGAAAAATGTAAATTGATCATTTCGAAGCATTGGTTATGGTTCCTAAGGACGTATTTGATGTCCCGGACAAATATCATGCGATCCGGTACCGTCTCCGTACCAAGGTATCCGGCCTGGACCATGGCAGGCGATAATACAGGCACGACTGGCGGAATTCAAATTTAATTGCCATAAAATGTCAAAAAAGGTAACTTGATCATTTCGAAGCCTTGGTTATGGTTCCTTGGGTCATATTTGCTGTCCGGGACAAATTTTATCCGATCCGGTACCGGGTCCGTACCAAGGTATCCGGCCTGGACCATGGCAGGCGATAATACAGGCGTGACTGGTGGAATTCCAATTTAATTTCCATAAAATGCTAAAAAATGTATCTTGATCATTTCGAAGCATTGGTTTTTGTTCCTTGGGTCCTATTTGATGTCCCGTAAAAATATCATGTGATCCGGTACCGACTCTATATCAAGGAGTCCGGCCTGGACCACGGCAGGCGATAATGCAGGCACGACTGGCGGAATTCCAGTTTAATTGCCATAAAATGCCAAAACATTTAACTTGATCATTTCGAAGCACTGGTTATGGTTCCTTGGGTCATATTTGATGTCTCGGACAAATATCATGCGATTCGGTACTGGCTCCATACCAAGACGTCCAGCCTAGACCATGGCAGGCAATAATACAGGCAGGACTGGCATAATTTCGGTTTAATTACTATAAAATGCATAAAATGAAACTTAATAATTTCGAAGCGCTGGTTATGGTTCCTTGGGTCGTAATTGATGTACCGGAAAAATATCATGATATCCGGTACCGGCTCCGTACCAATGCATTTGGCCTGAATCATAGTAGGCAATAATACAGGCACGACTGAAGGAATTCCAGTTTAATTACAATAAAATGCCAAAAAATGTAATTTGATCATTTCGAAGCGTTGGTCATGGTTCCTTGGGTCGTATTTGCTGTCCCGGACATATATCATGCAATCCGGTACTGGTTCCGTACCAAGGCGTCCTGCCTGGACCATGGCAGGCGATAATACAGGCACGATTGGCGGAATTCCAGTTTAATTGCCATAAAATGCCAAAAAATGTAACTTGATCATTTCGAAGCATTGGTTATGGTCCCTTGGGTCGTATTTGATATCCCGCACAAATATCATGAGATCTGGTACCGGCTCCGTACCAAGGAGTCCGGCCTGGACCATGGCAGGCGATAATACAGGCACGATTAGCGGAATTCCAGTTTAATTGCCATAAAATGCCAAAAAATGTAACTTGATTATTTTGAAGCACGTGTTATGGTTCCTTGGGTCGTATTTTCTTTCCCGGACAAATATCATCCAATCCGGTACCGTCTCCGTACCAAGGCGTCCGACCTGGACCATGGCAGGCGATAATACAAGCATGATCGGTGGAATTCCAGTTTAATATCCATAAAATGCCAAAAAATGTAACTTGATCATTTCGAAGCATTGTTTATGGTTATTTGGGTCGTATTTGATGTCCCAGACAAATATCATTCTATCCGGTACCGGCTCCGTACCAAGGCATCCGGCCTGGACTATGGCAGGCGTTAATACAGGCACGACTGGTGGAATTCCAATTTCATTGTCATAAAATGCCAAAAAATGTAACTTGATAATTTATAAGCGTTGGTTATGGTTCCTAAGGTCGTATTTGATTTCCCAGAGAAATGTCATGCATTCCGGTACCGTCTCTGTACCAAGGCGTCCGGCATGGACCATG
>ML358088.1:0-88296 GCA_005239505.1 Nicotiana paniculata | reverse complement strand
ATATATATATATATATATATATATATATATATTAATTATCCTCATGGAATCCTGCGTAATATTTAGGCAAGAAGTCAGTGTATCTAAGGGTGTTTCCCCATATTTGAATTATTACAACCACTTTGATGAAATTCACTATACCTATGTATATGCTCCGGCTACGGAGGGAACTTGTTAGTTGAGATCTGAGTAAATTGTAAAGAGGGGAATTGTACCACGTATGTTATACTTGTTCGTTTCTTATATTTACTCTGTCTCATATTTATTCACTTATTTACTGTACCTGATATTATTGGACCACTAGTAAGTGTCGGAGTCGACCTCTCGTTACTACTTCTTCGAGGTTAGATGGAATACTTAATGGGTACGCGTTGTTTTCTTACTCATACTACAATTTCTGTACATTTTTTGTACGGGTACATGTATGGATAGTGGCCTTGTGGGCGCAGCGGAAGCGTGGTTGATACGGGGACTTAGGTGAGCTGCATTTTATGACATGATCAACAGCCAGCAGAGTTTCCTTTAGCGTGCTTGTACCTTCTTTTCGGTCCAAATTTTTATTTCGGACAGTTATTGTATTTTGTTTTACTTCCTAGTAAATGCTCATGCACTTGTGACACCGGGTTCTGGGATGATTACGAGATATCAGTATTGAAATTGAAAAATGTTAATATTATTCCATAAAGTTCATTTGTTACTAGTTAAATTGAAGGAAATTTATGTTTTCAAAAATACTAAAATGAGAATTTAATTAACTAGTTAGTGTTGGCTTGCTTGACAGTAGTGTCCAGCGCCATCACGACCTTTAATGAATTTTGGGTCGTGACAACATGGTATCAGAGCACTAGGTTCACTTAGGTCTCACGAGTCATGAACAAGTCTGGTAGAGTCTTGTGGATCGGTACAGAGACATATGTACTTATCTTCGAGAGGCTACAGGTTTGTTAGGAGTACTTCCCTTCTTGATTCCTCATCGTGCAATTTGATTCCTTTGAGTCTTATGCATTCATTTCTTTCCTACTCAATCTTATGCGACTCGAAGCGCTTGTTATAAATCGGGAATCGAGGAATTGTAATGGTACTACAGATGTGGTGCAGGATGTTTCTCCCTACGTATTTGATTGGACTATTGTCGTTGACTTGCGGAAGGTCGTTCTGTCATTTCAGCTCAGTATCAGTATTACCTAAGGTTTTGAGATTTGGCCATAATTGTTATGACGGTTCTTGCGTTGCTATTGCAAAGTGCTGGTGTAATGGTAGAATTATTGTCTATAGTCGAAGCAGTAAATGACCTAGAAGGAGGTTTACTCAGTGCATGATTTAGAGATTCAGTATCTTATTTTCGGCGGAGGAAAGACAATCGCACTATGAATGTTCAGGTTTGGGATAATGGAGTGACGGGACTTGGTATTTTCGAGCGTGGTGGAAGTCTCAATTGCGATGTGGTGTCATCATCCTTGTTGAATGTGTTAAAGGTTCGACAATGTCATGGTCTTCATCAATTTACCTTCGGGCAGAGTAGTATGAGGTGGTGCCAGAGAAGTGATTGTCAGAGATAGCGGAGTGTAGCAATTTTGGGATTTAAATGGGTATTTGTAATGTTTACGGCTTGAGGAAGATGATCTTCGTAGGGGTTTAAAGTTGATAGCGATCTATCGGTTCAAGTGCTACTGAGACGAATCTTTCTTTGAGGCAGTATTTGGGCAGCGAAGGATGAGGAAGGATACGTGGGAGGTGTCTTGCGGTGGATAAATTTCTAGAAGGACAAGTGTGAGAAACAAGAATCGACTAGTTGCTTAAAGGATGAGTTGACCAAAGTGGGAGAGTGGCACAGTGACATAAGGGTTTTGTGGTAGGATGTCCACGCGCCCTGAGGAAAGTTTGGAGCCATTTGGGAATTCATGGTGGTTAGGGACTAGGTCCACGGACTTTATTTGGATGCAACATAACTTCGAGTTGGAATGCATTGTTGGACTTTTAGCTTATTTCAATGAGGAAGAAAGAATCTCGGTGGTTCCCTGGGATTATATAATTGTAGCTTCAAGCTAAGTGGGAGAACCCCACAGTCTATGATTGGATTGTGTGGTTGTCTACTTGTGTGGTTTCTGGTTATCGGTGTATTGGTGGGTTATTACGACTATGGAAAGGAAACATCATTGGTAATTTGAGCAACGGATTTGAGGAATGTGTGCTATATTTGGCCTTATCGGTTCATGTTCAAGTTTTGGGAAGACCTAGGGTCTATGCTTCGTGTGGATGTGATGTATAAGGAAAGGAATTCAGCCGGTTGCTTCTTTGAGAGGGTGTTCATGTGCTAGAAGGTCCTTGGAGTTTCATTATATTCGGGAATAAGTAAGAGTGTGTGACTCTCAAGAATGGTCCTAGTAGGTTCAAAATTAAAGTGCAGTGCCTAAAGGATTTCGAGTCTCTGGTATGGTTAAGTATCGAGCTTTTCTAGTGGATTAGGAAAGGAGCTTGGATTGTTCTATGTTATCATTGGTCTGGGGTGTATCATTGGAGTAATGGGGGAAAATAACTTCAGATTCGTAGAGGAATTATCAGAATGGTTGTACCAATTGAAGATACGAATGTGTGCACAATGAGAGTATGAGATGGATCATGGATTTTGAGACAACGTGGTCTCGTGAATTGGGTTGCTCAAGATGAATGTGGATTGAGTCGTTATATTTTGAATGGAGCTATTATTATTTCTCAGGCATGTCCAGAGTAAATTAGAAGAAATTGATTCGGGTAGTAGTAGTAGATTGGCATGATGGTGGAAATGATCAGTTTCTTCAGCGTCTTAAGTTATACAGGTGAGTTGTGGAGGTACGTGCGAGACTTGACAGCCGCCGTAATTTGAATTATTTGGAGGCATTTGATTATGATGGCCTGTTATGGGTAGATGAATCCCGATAGAGTTATGGTGGTTTAGACTACAACTTGAGGTTTGTATTTTCTTCGGTTAAGGGAATTCAGTTGCGTGTTGCAATGGTTCTCCTGAAATGAGTTAAGTGAAAGGTTTTTGTATGATGAAGTGTTTATTATATTAGTGGTTCCGGAGTTATGATGAAATTCTTGTGCTCTTTTGTAGTGGCATGTTAGTTGCAGCGAGCGGCATGGGAATTGGAAGTTGAGGATCAAAGTTGCGGTTCGGTGTTAGCAAGAATGTCACGAGCTCGAATGAGCAGGAAAGGATTCAGATATTAGAGTAAGCTGGTATTGTATTTAGCGTCACCTAATAGCGGTGTCCGGTGTAAGAGACTTTGTGTTTTGATTGGCGGATGCTTGTTATTCTTTACAGCATTAGTATGGCTGGTGGTATGGATGTGTAGACTTGTTATCTAGTGCGGAAGGTCGTGGGAGCGTGTTCCACGGGAAGGTTTTATAAGTGTGACATGTAGTCACTTAATTGAGTAAAGGTTGAAACCAATTATGGAGATTTTGGTACTATTGCTAATGTGAGAATTTATTCCTGGAGAGCACTCGGTTTGTTCAGTTGTGGACTGTGGAAGGTTGTCCCGACTTTGACGGTTGTTCTTGTGCGTCATGGGAAATAGGGGTATTGTGGACCGCTGAAAGATTATTGACCATATGCGGTACGATCGGAATCAAATTGAGGCCTATGGATGGATCTAAATGTGAATGTGGGCTCTGTATCATGTCGGATGTGTTCATTTCGGCATATCATTGTTATGGAGGAGTATTCAGACGTTGGATGTCATTTCGTCGTTGGCTATTTCATGTAATATTATATTGTGCCATGTGGGTTGTGAGGAGGTTTGGTTTTTGGACTCGTATTGAGCTTCCGGGTAATTCGTAGTGTTGTGAGAGCAGGATGGCTCTCAAGATACAAGCCATCTATTGCACCTTGATTGTGCTTGAGTTTCGTAGCGTATGGCGCTATCTGTCTCCCCAGGATTTGTATTATGCACTTCGCGTGTTTGTGGTCGATATTCGAGTATTTCGTATTTATGAGCATTTTGCTCGGTACGCATTTTCTTATAGATTATTATGTGTGGATCAGGTGGCATGCCGCCACGGGTATATTGTTTGGATTGGGTGGCACGCCGCCACGGGTATATTGTTTGGATTGGGTGGCACGCCACCACGGGTATCATGGTTGGATCGGGTTGCATGCTGCAACGGTATCATGGTTGGATCGGTTGTGTGCCGCAACAGCGTGATGTTGAGTACAGTATCCCTACCTATTATTTTGTGTATTTCTTCTCATTTTAAGAGGAAGTTTCATAATATCTTTTCGATTGTTTAATTAATTACGTGGGTTGAGTAGTTCTTTCTAGAGTTCGTTCCCTTATGAATCACATTCGAGCTTGTAGCTTGTGGGCATGTTGTGGCATTATATGAGGCCTTTGGCAGTGTCTGAGGTGGCTTATTATTTGAGAATCTTGTACTGGGTAAGACGAGATTATTGGGCCTGTAATCAGTGCGATCGGATTTATATGCAGTATATTTGAGAGCAAACATCGTTATTTAGTTCATAATGAAGTAATGGTTCCTATCATAAGGAGAGACTCAATGATTTGTTGACTTGGCAGTAGTTGTGAATTTCTACATATCTCTTTCTTCGTGGCTGTATTGCAAGAGTTGGAACATGACTTATATGTGTCATGGGTTGTGTTGTAGGCATCAGATTCGTGGAATTGTGGCTATTACTGCCAAAGGGTGTTATTATGGTTAGGTGAATTATGCAGTGCATGGTGTGGATTCAGAACAGGTATAGAATCATGTATTGGTACATCGTGTGGTGATAGGTATCGTGTTTGTATTTTGGAACAGACCAGTACAGGATTCAGATATTAGAATTTGGCACTAAGGCTTATTTGACTAAATGAAAAGGAGAAATTGCATGTTTGCTTGAGCTGATGTGCTCAATTGGGTTGTGGTATCACGGGTAGGTGCCCAAGGTGTTGAACAATGATATTGGACAACTCCAGAGCAGTTCTTAGCACGTTCGAGGACGAACATATGTTTAAGTGGGAGAGAATGTAATGACCCGACCGGTCATTTTGAGCTCTAGCACGTCGTTCAGTGGTTTCAGGCCATGAGCAGCTTCACTTCAGGTATTATGACTTGTAAGCGTGGTCGGAATTGAAATTCGTGAAGTTCGGAGTTGATTTGGAAAGAAAATTCTCATTTCAGAAGTTTTAAGTTGGAAGAATTGACTAAGATTGGATTTTTGAGTAAACGACCTCAGAATCAGGATTCGAAGGTTTCAACAGATTCATATGATGATTTCAAACTTGGGCGTATGCCCGAATTAGGTTTTGGATTATCCGGGAGCATTTCGGCGCCTATTGTAGAAGTTAGCATTTTGGAAGAACTTCAATAAATTTGGTAGAAGTGCATTACAATGTTATCGATGTCCGTTTAGGATTCCGAGTCTAGGAATAGCTCCGTAGGGTTATTCTGGTATTGGGAGAGCATCCGGATATGAATTTGGGGGTCCGTAGGTCATTTTGGGGTCATTTGCTGAAGTTAGGAATTTGAAGGTTTTTGAGGAGTTTCACTGGAAGTGAACTTTTTTATATCGGGGTCAGATTCATATTCCGGAAGTTGGAATAGGTCCGAAATGTCGAATATGACTTGTGTGAAAAAATTAAGGTCAATCGGACGTGATTTGATAGGTTTCGGCATCGAATGTGGAAGTTTGAAGTTCTAAAGTTCATTAAGCTTGAATCGGGTTGCGATTCGTGATTTCAATGTTTTTTTATGTGATTTCAAGGCTGGACTAAGTTCGTAATGTGTTTTGGAAATGGCAGGTGTAATTGGACGAAGTCCCGGGGGCCTTGGGTGGATTCCGGGTGGTTAACAGAATGAATTTGGAATTTGAAAAAGAGTTGAGGCAGCTGATATCTGGTGTACCCGCACCTGCGAGGTGTTGGCTGCAGGTGCGGAGGGCGCAGGAGCGACAATTGAGTAGCAGGAGTGGAGCAGGCTGACCAGGTGAAGGACCACAGCTACGGAGCTTTTGGCCGCATTTGCGCAAGCGCAGAAGCAAAAAGCCTCTCGCAGAACCGGAAGGGTGTCTCGCACTTGCGAAGCCGCAGGTGCGACTGGACCGCAGGTGCGAAGGTCGGGGTTGGGCAGTGTGTTCTTTAAAAACGAGGGCTTGGCTCATTTTCACTTCATTTCCTCCATGAAAGCCGGTCTTGGAGCGAGTTTGGCGCTCATTCTTCATCATCAAAGTCAAGGTAAGTGATTCCCACTCAGTATAAGTTAAATGCATGATTTGTATAAGGATTTAAACATGGAAATTAGTATACATTGTGGGGTTTTTGGTAGAGAACCTAGAATTTGGTATTTTGGATTTTAACCACGAATTTGGGAATGGAATTGAGAATAAATTATATATTTAAGTTCTAATATTATGGGTAATGATTACCTTCAAAAAAATTTGAAATCCGGCACGTGGGCTTGAGGGTGATTTTTATCGACTTTTAGAACGGGAATTGGAATTTGTTATAAATTGGATTATAGGGAGTATTAGAGTATGTATTCATGTATTTGCACATTTATTTACTACTGTTGAAGCGTTGAGCATCGGTTCGAGTTGTTTGAAAGGCTTGGGAGCCGGCAATGGAACTCTAGAGCGAGGTAAGTCTCCTTTCTAACCTTGTAAGAGGGAATTAACCTCATAGGTGAACTAAATTATAATGTGCTTCTATTTGTGGGGCCTACGTACGCACGAGGTTATATTATTATTCATGTATGTTTAATGTGTGCCTTGAAAAGGAGCAGGATTGAATTTTCTTATTAAATGTTTTGAAAGGAGTTGAAATTGTTATAAAAATGGGGATCTTAAAGTTTTTCATTGAACTTCATATTTTGAAAAGAATGGGAGAATACTTTAATAACTTGAGGAATCTATGTGTAACCGTGTCGCATGTATGATTCGGGAACGAGGTAATTCTTTTTAAATTATATTTTACTGCATCGCATGTATGATTCACGCGCAGGATAATTATTTTAAATTATATTTTACCGCGTCGCAGGTTTGATTCGTGAGCAAGGTAATTCTTTTAAATTTATATTTGACCGCGTCGTATGTATGACTCGCGAGCGGGACATTTCCTTCTACTACTCTTATGGGATCGGGTCTTTCTCCTTGGTAGGGTTTGTGTACCACACTCCCATGGGAGTGGGTTGTTCGCCTCGGCAGGTTAATAGATGCATCTATGGTTCGCGTCGTTCGACCCTCGGCAATGCACAGTTTAATTTTATGTTAGATCGGGCTATATTCCTANTTGTTCGACCCTCGGCAATGCACAGTTTAATTTTATGTTGGATCGGGTTATATTCCTAGGCATTTCCTATATATATATATATATATATATATATATATATATATATATTAATTATCCTCATGGAATCCTGCGTAATATTCAGGCAAGAAGTCTGTGTATATGAGGGTGTTTCCCCTTATTTGAAGTATGACAACCACTTTGATGAAATCCACTATACCTATGTATATGCTCCGGCTACGGAGGGAACTTGTTAGTTGAGATCTGAGTAAATTGTAAAGAGGGGAATTGTACCACGTATGTTATACTTGTTCGTTTCTTATATTTACTCTGTCTCATATTTATTCACTTCTTTACTATACTTGATATTATTGGACCACTAGTATATGTCGGAGTCGACCTCTCGTCACTACTTATTCGAGGTTAGACGGGATACTTACTGGGTACGCGTTGTTTTCGTAGTCATACTACACTTGTTGTACATTTTGTTATACATGTACATGTATGGATAGTGACCTTGTGGGCACATCGGAAGCGTGGTTGATACGGGTACTTAGGTGAGATGCATTTTATGAAACGATCTGCAGCCAACAGAGTTTCCTTCAGCGTGCTTGTACCTTCTTTTCGGTCCAAATTTATATTCCGGACAGTTATTGTATTTTGTTTTACTTCCTAGTAAATTCTAATACACTTGTGACACCGGGTTCTGGGATAATTACGAGATATTCAGTATTGAAATTAGAAAACATTAATATTATTCCTTAAAGTTCATTTGTTACTAGTTAAATTGAAGGAAATTTATGTTTTCAGAAACACTAAAATGAGAATTTAATTAACTATTTAGTGTTGGCTTGCCTGACAGTGGTGTCCGGCGCCATCACGACCTTTAATGAATTTTGGGTCGTGACACTCATGGTCTAATTAGTGAAATATGTCTTCAGAACCAACTACGGCTTTTTTTCTGAATTATTTGGAATGCAAAAAATCAATCTCAACTCCACTCTTTTTCCTTGAATTTCAGAGCCCTTTTTGTTTTTTGTTTTTTTTTTTGGGATCTTGATTTGAAATCTAAATATCTAGATGTCTCTGTGTATTTCAGTATGTATGTGAGTGTTTCGTGAGGATGAGAGTGAGAGTGAACTGTGGGAGGGAGTGTACTTCTTTTATAACAGATTCCTTGATATCTTTCTATTATTTCCTTTTCTTTTTAGTCCTTCTATTTTCTGTTATTTACTCACTTTATCCCTCACACCAGACTTGTTTCTTTTTTTTATTGTTGATGAGTTCCCTTTTCAACTTCTAGAAGCTTCAAAAGCAATTACACAATTATTCCCTCAAGTTTAATTCCTAAACTAACCCCAGAACTTGTTATTTCGATTATCTTGGTTGAGCGTCGGTCGCGTTCCTCGAGGTCGGGGCGTGACAAACTTAGTATCAGAGCCTAAGGTTTTAAAGTGTCATAGGGTGTCTCGGAGCCGTGTAGTCCTTCTTATTGGTGTGTTGTAGACCACATCTATAATTAGGAGGCTACTTGGGAATTTAGGAATAATACCCTTCTTTGATGTTTTAGATCATGCGATAGAGCTGATTGTAAGATTGTTCCTCCTTTAACCCGTGCATTGCTCTAGTTTTTAGTACATGGCGCCTAAGAAGAAATCAAGAACTTGCAAAGGAGCCAATTCCACCCCAGATCTTGCTGCTGATTCTATACTTGATGATGCGGGTGAGCACCCGAGGGGTGAGAATATTCCCCAAACTACTACACCGCCTGATTCTACTACTCCTGCTCAAACTACACCAATTCCTACGCCCATTGAGGGTGTAACGATTCCTCCAACTGATGTTCCAGTTTCACCTCCAGCCCAGCTTCTGGTCCCGCTGTTTCTGAGGGGGGCCTTAGGGGATCCATACAGATGTTGGCTCAGATAGTGGCTTCCCAGGGCTAGATATTGAATGTGGCACCTACTTATTTCAGTCAGTCAGGGGATTCTGCTAGTTCGAGGGTGAAAAAATTTCTTCAGTTAGATCCTCCAGTGTTCACGGGTACTAATCCTAAGGAGGACCCCCAGGACTTCATTTTTGAGATGCATAAGACCCTCCGAGTTATGCGTGTACTGAGACGGAAGTAATGAATTTGGATTCCTACTGCCTAAAAGAGGTGGCATATTCTTGGTTTAAGCTATGGGAGGAGTCCCGTGAGGAGGGGAATCCTCCGGCGAGGTGGAGTGAGTTTGCCTATGTCTTAGTTGATCATTTCTTGCCTGTCGATACTAAGGCAGCCCGTGCCGCCAAGTTTAAGAGCCTGAAGCAAGGTAGCCTAAGTGTGTGGGAGTATCATATGAGATTCGTGCACCTTTCCAAGTATGCTATTTACATGTTACCCACTATGGAGGCTAGAGTGCGCCGGTTAGTGCAGGGCCTCAGACCCTTGGTTATTAATGAGGCCGCTACAGCTGCCTTGTTTTCTTATATGAACTATAGAAAGATGGTGGCATTTTCTCAAGCCACAGAGACCCGAAAATTGAAGAGTGGAATAGATTGAGAGGGTAGCAATAAGGTCCTGTACGCGGGCAACTTTGGTGGTTCTTCTGGTGGTGATGGTCATAGGTCGGCACTTAGGGGAGGATCATAAGGGTTGTCTCAGTCCTTTTCTCAGCCTTCAGTCAGTCCACATCCATCAGGGCCTAATCAGCAGTAGTGGAGTTTTTCCAAGCCCGGTCAGGGCAACAGGGGATCCTACCAGCAGGATCTGACTGGTGGGAGATTTCAGAAGCAGAGGAGGTCCCTATGCCCTAGGTGTGGGAATATGCACTTAGGGGTATGCTCCACGGACCTACCCATAAGTTACGCCTGCGGTATGAGGGGTCATATTCAAAGGGATTATCCTTCGTCCTGCCAGAGTTTGGGCAGGGGTACGACACAGCCAGCCAGTTCTGCGGCTACTACATCCGTAGCACCTCCTCCACCTCGAGGCACTCCAGCACCCGCAGGGCGTGGTGAAGATAGGGGTGGTGCACATAGTTCGGGAGGATCCAGCCGTTTCTATGCTATGAAGGGTCACCAAAGTTCGGAGGCTTTTCCAGTTGTTGTCATAGGTATATTGACTGTCCGATCCCATGATGTATATGCTCTTATTGATCATGGTTCCACTTTTTCCTATGTCACTCCCTATATTGCTATGGAATTTGGGATAGAACCGGAACAGCTTCATGATCCGTTCTTCGTATCTACTTCGGTTGGTAAGTCTAATGTGGTCGCGCGGGTTTATAGGGATTGTGTTGTCACGCTGCATGGTCAGGACGCTATGGTCGATCTCATTCAGTTGGGGATGTTTTATTTTGATGTAATAATAGGGATGGACTGGCTTTATTCATGTTTTTCCAAGCTTGATTGCTGAACCAGAACCGTTAGGTTTGAATTTCTGAATGAGCCAGTTATTGAATAGAATAGGGATGGTGTGGTACCAAAGGGTAGGTTAATTTCTTACCGTAAGGCCGCGAAGATGTTCAACAAGGGGTGTATTTACCATTTTTCTGGGTTACGGACATCGATGTTGTGTCACCTACACTTGAGTCTGTACCGGTTGTGAATGAATTTCCGGAAGTCTTTCCGGATGAGCTCCCTAGGATCCCACCAGACAGGAGATTGATTTTGGGATTGATTTGATGTTAGGCATGCAGCCTATATTTATTCAACCTTACACAATGGCACTAGCAGAGTTGAAGGAGCAAAGGAGTAGTTAAAGGATTTGTTAGAGAAGGGTTTCATATGGCCGAGTGTGTCTCCTTGGGGAACATTGGTCCTCTTTGTAAGAAATAAGGATGGGTCACTGAGAATGTGTATTGATTATCGACAACTCAACAAGTTCACGATCAAGAATAAGTACTCGCTTCCAAGGATAGATGACTTGTTTGACCAATTGCAGGGTGCTAAGTGCTTCTCCATAAGATCCGGGTATCACCAATTGAAGATCAGGGAGCAAGATATTTCAAAAACAGCATTCAGGACCCGGTATGGGCACTTTCAGTTTCTGGTGATGTCTTTTAGGCTAACAAGTGCCCCGCGAGCTTTCATGGATCTTATGAATCGAGTCTTCAAGACTTTTCTTGACTCCTTTGTGATAGTGTTCATTGACGATATTCTTGTATATTCATGAAGTCGAGAGGACCATGTCAATCATTTCACGGAAGTTCTATAGACTCGTTGTATGCAAAGTTTTTGAAGTGTGAATTTTTGCTTGAATCTGTCACATTCTTGGGTCATGTCATCTCCAGAGAAGGAATTAACGTTGACCCTCAGTGGATTGTTGCGGTGAAGAATTCGTCTAGACCTACAACTCCAACGGAGATTCGCAGTTTCTTGGGCTTAGCTGGGTACTATAGGAAATTTATGGAGGGGTTCTCTACTCTTGCCTCTCTGTTGACTAACTGCGCAAAAGGCAGTTAAGCTCCAATAGTTAGATGCTTGTGAAAAGAGCTTCCAAGAGTTAAAATCAAGATTGAGTACGCCACCAGTGTTGCCCTATCAGAGGGTACAGATGGTTTTGTGGTATATTGCGATGCTTCAAGGATCGAACTTTGGTATGTATTGATGCAACATGGCAAAGTAATCGCTTATGCCTCTAGGAAACTTAAGAATCATGAGAAGAGCTATCCAGCACATGACTTATATCTTGCGGTGGTGATTTTTGCATTGAAGATTTAGCGTCATTATTTATATGGGGTCCATCTGGATATATTGATGGACCATAAGAGCCTTCAATATATTTTCAAACAAAAGGAATTGAATCTGAGGCAGAGAAGATAGCTTGAGTTACTCAAGGACTAAGACATCAATATCATATATCATTCAGGGAAAGCTAATGTTGTAGCAAATGCTCTTAGCCAAAATTCTATGGGTAGTTTGGCTCACTTGGAGGCATATCAAAAGCCGTTTCCCAAGGAGGATCATCTGTTGGCTAGTTCGGGAGGCCTTCTTGTGGATTCTAGTGAAGGAGGGGTGATTTTGCAAAATAGGATCACTTGTTGTGGAGGTCAAGGAGAAGCAATAAAACGATCCGCTATTGGTATAGTTGAAGGAGGGGATTCATAAACGTAAGGTCGTGGCTTTTTCTCTTGGCATGGATGATGGTACACTAAAGTACCAAGGGCGATTATATGTTCCAAATGTAAATAGTCTCCGGGAAAGAATCATGACCGAGGCTCATACATCTAGGTATTTCGTGCACCCAGGATCTACAAAGATGTATCATGATCTTAAGGAAGTCTACTCGTGGAATGATATGAAGAGGAACGTAGAGGACTTTGTGGTGAGATGTCCAAATTTTCAGCAAGTGTAGGCCGAACACCAAAGGCCTGGTGGGTTGGCACAGTACATAGAAATTCCAATGTGGAAGTGGGAGATGATTAATATGGACCTTGTGGTAGTGTTACCCCGCACCCCTCGCAAATTTGACTCGATTTGGGTGATTGTGGATCGACTCACAAAATCAGCACAGTTCTTACCTGTTAAGGCTACCTAATTACTTTACTTTTACACGAAAATGACTTTTTATATTTTTACAATATCCAAATAATTATTTTAAATCATTTTCATTCACAAATAGCATTTTTTATCATTTATTAACTATTTTATAATTTTATTTTATTAGATTAAATGGGTATTTAAAATATAGCCCATTTTTAATTAATTTTCGAAATCCAGCCCAATAACCTACCCAGCCCAATTAATACCCTACCCTCATTTCCCCCCAACTCGGCGCCTCTGAATCTTTTTATTCCCTCTCTTCTATCTCTCCCTCCGTCACTCATATTCCTTTGATTCATGGGGTTCTCTTGCGATTTCAGGACTTATCCGGCCTCATCTCTCTAATGGTGTTGTGATTCTCATGCTACTTGATGGATTCTCAAGAGATTCGAACCAGACTTGGTTCAAAATTCTCTTTTCTCGACTAATCCATCTACTCACCCCTATGTCTGTGAGTACTACCACTTTCGTGTTTCTATGGTTTCAAATCTCTGGTTCAAACCAGATTTGATTCACTTATGTTTATCTTATAAACTTAGCTACTTTTCGTTTGAATCTGTTCAGATCTCTATAGATCTGAAGTATTTTTGTGTCTGTTTGGAATTGTTCCTCAAAGATTTTTTATTTTGCTCTTATTGTTAACCGATTGTATTTTACCCTAAAAGCTAGGGTTTCGATTTTAAGGGATTTCTGCGAAAAATGTTTAAAACATTTAAATGTTCAACTCTGGTTTTCTTCTTTACTTTTTGACTCATTTATTTTGCTTGAGTTTCATTGCCATGCCTTTATGACTTAGGATTTCAATTAATTCGATTATTTATTTCCCTGTTCTTTTCGTTTACCTCAGCTCTGTAAATTAGTAATTTGTGCTACTTTCCTTGATTCTATTACTGGCCTGATTTTTGTGCTTTGATTATTGGGGCTGATTTATAATTGATTTCTAGACTTACTGCTTACCTTATTTAGCCTTAATATTGTCTGTTGATTTATTCCGTGAAATATTCTCCTTAATTTAAGTAATATTACGTGATTTTTCATCCCTTGTTTCTGTGCTATTGATTTTCCTACCTTATTTGGTTTTACTCTACTGTATGCTATAAAAAGTTTTTCATTGTTCTAATTTCAAACAGGATTACACACTTACACTCAGACACACCTACCTACATACGAAGAAACTTACACTGAGACTCTTACACTCACACGCACAACTTCTTTATTGAACAATCCTTACAATTCAAAATTCTCAAAGCTGTCTATTCTCTCATAAACTTGAGTTCTTTCTATCACTCTGATTTGTTGCTCTATTTAGTCGGCTGGAATCCAAGGCTAAACTATCGGAATCCAAACTGCCATTACATTCTTGTTTACTTTCTTCCTAACTAGTATGTGTTAACTCATGTTATCCTATTTTGTTCTATGTGGTTATTTTACTTCAACCTTAGCATGCTTCTGTCTGATCTATGATTCCTGCTTACTTCTTTCTAAAGTAGTATGCTTTGGTTCCTGCTACCCTGTCATGTGATATGTGTTTGTTTGGTTAATTATTTCAAGCTTCGGCATGTTTCTTCTTAATACATTTCTATATGATCCCACTTAGTGATAATTGCTAAACTAAGTCATCTTCAATAATGTGAAACCCTGATTAGTCAGTTGTGTGTTCCCTGTTCTGCAAACATGTAATATGGTGTCAATTCTATCTATTAGTTCAAGTATCCTTTCTCTTTTGTGATTGCTTTCAATATTGGTACAGTATCTATGTCTGAACCAATACTAGTTTGTTTGAACCATATGCTAAATATGGACTCTGTTTGTGCTAGGTGAAGTTTTGTTTGCAGTCCTGTAAATTGAATCTGTTTGCTCCTAAAAACCAAACTATTTTTATAAAATTATTCCCCTACCCTTTATATACTATTTTCAAACTTCTACTCTTAATTATCTAGGTTCCTACCACCCTTAGTGTGAGCACTGCATAGAGTCCTTGAGACTCCTCCGAACTCTGACACATTGGGGCTGGTCTTCCAGTCCTTTACAAACTATTTCTCTAAGTAAGGTTATGGTGTGAGCATTTTCCGGTGTCCCTGAGGCCCTTGAGAACTTTGACACACCAGATGCCCAATCTTGTGTATCATGGATGGACCACATGTATACTTCAGACTTGCTTTGCTTGAAGGCCTGGTTTCCAGGTTAATATTGGGCCTATGAAGGCTCCATATGGTATAATGAATTTTTCTGTGTAATTTATTCATTATGGGGTTGTAACAATGCAATAATCTTTGTAATAAACAGATCTGGGGTTATTAGTAAAAGCTGGGGGAGGGGGGGTTATATATCTTTGTTAAAAAAAACTCGGGTAGAAATCCTGCCTATAGGTCTATTGTGTTGGTTCCTCATGTGCATGTTTTGTTCATTTAGATATCCTGCCCATAGGATGTTTTTTTGACTATTTGTGATCTGAATCTTCATATTTTCGGCATATTAGAGACACTTCCTATAGGTCTTTTCTTATTTATGCATTAGAATCCATGTTCATAGGATCTACATATATTTTCAATCTCAATGTGCATTAGTGATCATGTATATAGGATCATATTTGTATGAATTAATAAACTTTCCTGGTGACTTGTCTAAAATTCTACCTACATGTGATTAATAGAATCCATGCCTATAGGGATTAAAAAACAGTTTCAACTTAGACATCATGCCTATAGGAGATATAAAAATCAGTTTTCTTCAATTTAGATACCATGTCTATAGAAAATAAACAAATCACTTTCAACACTTAGGAATCATGCCTATAGAAGTTAATTAATTCTACAAATTAGAAAGCATGCCTATAGGATCTAAAGAGATAAAATTTGTTTTCATGAGTTAAAATCAGTAACTCACCCAGAAACCATGTTATAGGTCTATAATTAAAAATTGTAGATGCTCTGCCCATAGGATTCTGCTCCGGTTATTACTTAGGCAAACTTGTAAGGTTATTAAGAATTCTGGGTCTAAAAACAGTGATCCCTTGCTGTTTGAAATTTTCCTAGATTCAGAATTTAATCAAATCAGTAGGCAATCCAGTAGGTCCCGATGCTCGTTTTAATAAACTGGTTTCTTACATTTTGTTTATTCCCATCTAAATTTCCTGCCTATACGATCCTAAATTAAAGAAATTTGTTGATTGAACTGCGTGCATTTGTTGTTACTTGTGGAGGTTAACATGAGCCCTTATTTGCTCTTTCCATGATAGTCCTATCTGAATTTTGTTTGTCGCCTAGATTTTTCTCATTTTAAGCAATATAGGTCAATCTAGAACTACCTTAAATAGAGGTCCTAAACACCTCCAGGACCATAGGTAAGGGACGGGTAGTGCACGCATAAGGCACGAGTTAGAAGCTACTAGAATGCTTAAGTAACAACTGAAAGATAATAATTGGGTAGTAAAGTAAATGATGACCCATGCGCAAATACTATGTGTAGCACCCCAACTTGGGAAAAGTTACCAAGTATTGCATGGAAATGATCCTATAGGCTAAAGAACTTATGACCCCTTTTAATTCATGTTTTGAAATAATAGTTGTCTAAATTGCTTTATTTCCTTTAAGACTAATTCTCTTAATTAAGTTCAGCCAGGACCCACCATTGTGGACCTCGAGGGGTGCCTAACACCTTCCCCTCAAGGTAATTTTGAGCCCTTACCCGATCTCTGGTGATGCAAACTATTTTCATAAGTTTACTGCTCTAGGTGCCCTAATGCACCTTAACCCGTTAGGTGGCGACTCTTCAAATCCCATACCCCATCCCAAAAGGAAGGGAGTTGTCTCAGAAGTGTCGAAACCCGATTTCGCGAGAAAAAGGGTGCGCGACAACATGGCGACTCTGTTGGGGATAACCCTTAGGATCTTGCCATAACGAACTTGCTTTTTGTGAATTAGTCTTTAAGCATGCTTTATTCTGTTAATATGTGCGCACCGTTTTCCTTTCCCACTTTATGTGAATTTAATTGCCTATTTTCAAGAAGTTATGATTTCCTTTGTACTATGGAAACTGACTTGTCTCTTTGTTTTCTTTCGTAAAACTCCTTTTCAATTATTAAATACCACATTTATCATTTTCTAACATGCAAATACGTGACAACATGCTATTTTTCATTGCATAAATCATTCTCAACATCATATTCTACTCGTGCGTAATCAATACCATAGCAACGCTTGAAGAGTGTTTTTGCTCTTCCTATATATCACCTCTTTGAATTCGAAAAGGCTTATTTGCGGTAAAACGAGTCGATCAGTGGTGCAGTCGACGATTATATGCATTTCCCCCTCAAGTTGTCTGCTTGAGGGTACCAGTCTAGACCTCTATAAAAACCTTTGCTTGAGGGTACCAGTCTAGACCTCTATAGAAACCTTACTCTGATTTATTGTACATGCATCATGGTCAAACCAAGCTAGGGTTGATATGTTGTCAACATAATAACCTTTTAAGAAAAGCCTTGTCCACAAGTCCACCGGGGTTTTCATAATCCCAACGGACGCAACCACGATCTGTGCATTAATTTGGAGAAATACGTGCCAATATGCTAATCACTGATGTATAAGTAGTCGAATCTGGAGGGGAAAAGGGTCTAACCTTATTTGTTTTGCAGAAAATGAGGCACGAAGTCCCTAGGTTCGGCATGGTCCGTAATATACCACCATTGTTTCTAGAGTGGTGGGAAGATCTTTCATCAAGTGGCAAAATGCTTGTGAAAAAGGTCATGGGAAATTTGCCTTCTTTATTGGACATCCTACCGAATAATATGTTGATTGAAGCTGCCACAGTGTTCTGGGACGGAGAAAGATCCGTGTTTTGCTTTGGAAACATAGAAATGACCCCTCTCTTGGGAAAAAAAGGGGGATTCCCTGGACTGCCTTGGAACAGTCCCGGTTTATTAGTGCCAGAAAACCATACCGCTAGGGGGTTTTTGAAAATGATGGGTCTGAAAATGAACGACGATTTGGAGTGCCTAAAGAAATCCTACATACCTTTTGACTATATCTATAAACGATATGGTCATAGAAAATCCTATCGTATCTACCATGATGAATTCTCTATCACTTCCTTGGGTTGTATTCACCGCAGGGATTTTGTGTTCATCTTCTGCTTCCTGGGTATGATAGTGTTTCCGATGCAAGGGGACAGAATTCATACCAAATTGGCCATGGTAACAAAAACCCTAATGGAGGGGATCGAGGGGCAAACATATACCATTGTCCCTATGATCATAGCAGACATATATTGGGCCTTGGACCGCTGCCAGAAGGGATTCAAGCATTCCGAGGGTTATAATCTGCTGCTACAGGTTTGGTTGATAGAGCATCTCCAGAGAGGTCAATATCGTCAAGAGTTTCCATGAAGGTCGTGGAATGATCATATAGCTTTCCATCACCCTAAGAGAATTCCCTAAATCCCAGACAGGTTTGCTCAACCAGAGAGTGCTACAGAATGGGTGTAGTTTTTCGACAATTTGACTGAGGATCAGGTTCAATGGATGTTCGAATGGTTCCCTGCTAACAAGTTCATCATCAGATCTAGGGACGCTCCGCACTTGGTGTTTATTGGGTTAAGGTGAATATACCCTTATGTTCCCATCAGGGTTATAAGACAAGCAAGCAAGAAGCAAGTCATATTATGTGTTATTAGAATGAGTCATTACAGGGTGCATTTCCAAGATGATGACTTCCCATACAAATGTGAATCTCAATATATGTGGCACTTGAAGATTATTGTGGAAAGGGACACCATCGAGTCATACCGATATCACGCAGGGCATGTGCTCTTTTACCCATCATGGTTAGAAGATAGCATAGAAGGAATAGTTGATCCGAGGATCGGTCGAGGAAACAGGGTCATGGACGAAGTTGCTGAAGCCCAAGTAAAATACAACAAACTGCGCAAAACGGTTCATGAGTCCGAAGCCTAGCATCTGGAGCAACACAAGACTGACATGGAACTGATCAATGAATGCAGGGAAATGGTTATCAAGTCTAATGAGAGGCTGGAATACCTGGAGCAGGGTCTGATGGAGCTGGAGGAGAAGATGAGGAAGAGAATCTTCGATTTCAAAAATGCTGAGGGAAGCGAAGGAGGACATCTAGCGAAGGTATACCTGTTGCTGGGCATGCACGACCTGGGGAATCTGATCGATGGATCCAAAAGAATCAAGCTTGGAAGGTCCTTCTAGGACCAAGTAGATTACGTTTATTTGCTTTTCAAATGTAATAAGGCCAAGTGCCATTAGTGACTTATCTTATTTTAGTGTCATTTTAGTTTCATCTATTTTACATTAATGAAATAAGGCAATTATTGGCACTGAAGTTCTCTAAATCAACTTGTCGCTAGGCCTACCTCGGCACAACGAGACTCCCAAATTAGGACGCGAATTTACATTCCCGCACTCTGTGTTAAATATTGCAAATACTCTTTTTGGAACCCTTAATGACTTGGTTACCTTTTGTTTTTATTTCCTTTTTGATTATTCCCATTCCCCAAGGTTGGTTCACACTTACTGGCATCGTCATCATATCACACCAGATCCAGAGGTCCTCCTCCTCCTCCTCCTCCAAGTGCATCAAAAGGCAAAGGGAAAGCTAAGATGGATAATATGAGTGGCGACAACACAACACATGCTGAGAATGCAGAAACTTCTGATGGTCGGAGTACTCCGGCACCAAATGATTTGGTCTTGCGGCTTGAAAAGAAAGTACTTGAACTACAAGGTGAGCTTGAGTAGGTTCGTCACTTGGCAAACCTCTCCCTCACACTAAACGTCCCAGATATCAACCATCCAAATGACTTGGTCTTGCGGCTTGAAAAGAAAATACTTGAACTACAAGGTGAGCTTGAGCAGGTTCGTAACTTGGCAAACCTCTCCCTCACACTAAACGTCCCAGATACAAACCATCCAAACACCCAAAACCCGGCACCTCCTCAAAATACACCTAACCAATGCCCGCAGAATCCTCTCGCACCCCACCAATATACAACCCTCCTCAAAATCCTTTACCTATACCTACACCTCATTAACATCAACATCTCCAGACTCAATATCCACAAACCACTTATCACACTCCTCAGAATACCCTTCAGCCTATCCCCGATCCCCAAAATTCAACCAATGATCACCATTACACCCAACTCCTTGCATTCACCAAAACAACCACATATACATGGAAACCTTACCCCACTCTACTCAACCAATATCATATACACCAGAATCCTCTGAGAAGGACCTGCTCATTAAAAACATGGCAGAAGAGCTCAAGAGGCTCACAAGACGAGTCTAGGGTGTTGAAGGAGGTAAAGGAATTGAAGGACTGAATTATGAAGACTTATGCATTCAGCCAGATGTGGAACTGCCGGAGGTTTACAAACCTCCTTAGTTCGAAACGTTTGATGGAACGGGCGACCCAAAGGTTCATTTGAGAACCTACTCTGACAAGCTTGTAGGGGTTGTAAAGGACGAAAGGATTCGCATGAATCTATTCATGAGAAGCCTCACTAAAGACTCCCTATCTTGGTACATAAGTCAAAATCCCACGAAATGGGCTAATTGGGTAAGCATAGCATTAGACTTCATGGATAGGTTCAGATTTCACACGGAAAATGCACTGGATGTCTTCTATATCTAGAATCTCAAGAAGAATCCCACTGAGACTTTCGTGAGTATCCTACTCGGTAGAGGTCAGAAAAAGCGAAGGTCAGGTCGGCATTAGATGAACAAGTTCTTTGTCAGGGCTCAGGATCCACAATATTACGAAAGGTTAACGGTAATCGAGAATCACAAGTTCTCCGATATCATCAAGCTTGGAGAAAGGACCGAGGAAGGTATCAAAAGTGGAATGGTAACAAATTTCGAGGCACTACCGGCCATGAACAAAGCATTACAATCAGGCGGCATATCAAAAAAGAAAGAAGTGGGAACAGTAATGGTTGCCCAAGGTCCAAAAACTCCATTTGTATACCAAACACCTCCACCCAGATACCAACCATCACCTCCCAGATATTCCTAACCCGTTACTTCCTACCATACCTTTAATTCCCAACCATCCTATTATCAGTCACCTCCAATTCGTCAAACTACCAAAAACCCAAGCCTAATTTTGACCGCAAGCCACCCAGACAATACACCTTCATTGATGAACTCATCGACCAGTTGTACGAGAGATTGAAATTTGCTGGTTATGTCACCCCTATTTCCGCTATGGCAATGGAGAATTCATCTTAATGGGTCAATCCATACAAGGCCTGTGCATACCATTCTGGTATAAAAGGACACACTATTGACGAGTGTTGCACCTTGAAAGACAAGATCCAAACATTGATTGATAATAAGGTCATACAGGCAAAGGAAACTGCACCTAATGTCCGCAACAATCCCCTCCCGGATCATAAGGGTGAAGGGATCAATGTGATAGAAACTGATGAAGAATTGGATAACGAGTGATCAATTGGGCTTATTCGAGAAGGTGATGATCCTAAGAAGCATGCAGTCATGCTCAATCCCATTGTGGTGCAGGTGCAGCCACCAGTTGAAGTCGAGATAGCCGCATCCGTTCCTTTTGAAGTAGAAGTAACCCCACCTACAACAACACCCCATCCATTTAAGGTGGAGTTGGCCACACCTTTCACTGTAAAGGTGGCATCCACACCACCTTTCAGTTCCAATATTGTACCTTGGGATTATGTGGTCGAGGCTAGAAGAAAAGGAAGGTCAAAGATGGAAGAATCCGGTGTTGCACAAGGAATGACTAGAACAGGAAGGTTTTATACACCTGAACATTTGGGAGAAGCCAGTAAGAAAGCTTCCAGTAAACCGCTTGTTATTGAGACTGGTCCAGATGACCTCTGGAGGAAGGTACATGCAAGGGAGTACTCTGTCGTCGATTATCTGAACAAGACTCCCACCCAAATATCTATCCTATTATTGCTGCAAAATTCTGAGGCACACAAGAATGCTCTGATGAAGGTATTGAATGAAGCATATGTGTCAAACAACATCACTAGCGGAGAAATGGCCAATATGGTGGGGCAAGTGCTAGAAAGACACAAGATCACTTTCCATGAGGACGACTTGCCACCTGAAGGGTTAAGTCACAACAGGGCACTGCACATCACAGTGCAATGTGAAGATAAGTTCATTTCCAGAGTTTTGATAGATGGAGGATCCAGCCTCAATATTTTCCCATTGACAACGGTGAAGAGGTTGTGCAAGGGCCTACATGAAATACGAGCAAGATCTATGAATGTGAAAGCATTCGATGGGTCACAAAGAGCCACGATTGGAGAAACCAACCTATGCTTGCAAATGGATCCTACCTGGTTCGATGTTGAATTCCAGATACTAGACATATTCGCCTCCTACAATCTGCTGCTGGGACGGCCTTGGATACATGCCATTGGAGTTGTCGCATCTACTTTGCACCAAGCGGTAAAATTTAAATGGAACCATCAAGAAGTGATCATCCATGGAGATGGGAGCAACCCCATTTACACCAGTGAGATTGTTTTGGTGGTAGAAAACAAAAGGAAGTTAGGTGCAGAAACCTACCATCGCACCGAGTGTGTAAACGCGATTGAGAATGATAAATGGTGGAGTAGCAAAATAGAGAGCATCTTGGCATGGGCAAGGTATGAACCTGGTAAGGGGCTTGGTAAAAAGCTTCAAGGTATCTCCAAACCAGTACAGCTAAAGAGTTATGGCACAACCTTCGGGCTCGGGTATCCGTACACCTGGAAGGAATACAATGATTGGTCACCACCATGGCGTGGTCCATACTACCCTCTTGAGAAACTCGTGCCTCACCTAAATCAAACCTTCCATCAGGCTGATACAATATGGGGATCAGAGGAAGAAGAAGCCTTGTCAGCATTGAGGAATTTGTTCTTCGAAGACGATGATATGGATTATTGTGTAATAGTTGAGGAGGAGGAGGAGGAAGACGGCCTCACTATCCAGACAGTGGAGAAGGGAGAATCTCTCAAGAACTGGACCGCTAAACCATCAAGGGCCTGACGAGTCTCGGGGTAGCAAGGCTGATAGCATTATTTACTTTTGAAAATGATTTCCTCTTTAGCATTTTGATTTAAATAATATTTTTAATGTTCCCTTTTGAAAAAAAAATATTTGAAATCATTGTGTTTGACATTCTAAATGGCTTGATGTTTTATTATTACTATTTTTCTTTCATATCTTTATCCCTACAGCATTACTATTTCTTGTCTTGATGAACTAACGACTGTGACATGTAATGAGACAACACAACAGAAGGATAGTGACTCGGAAGAAATAGAAGAAAAGGATGCAATACCTGAGGAAATTGTCAGAGAAGTGGGGAACTTTGAAAACAAGCCCAAGTCCAACCTAGACGAGACCGAGATAGTGAACTTGGGAGACTCTGAAACCATCAAGGAAACCCGCATAAGCATCCATTTGTCATTGTCAGAGAAAGAAGAATACACTCGGTTCCTGAAAGAATATGAGAATATCTTTGCATGGTCATACGACGATATGACAGGGTTGAGCACATCCATAGTGTCTCACAAGTTACCTACAAATCCAATGTGTCCGCTAGTGAAGCAGAAACTCAGGAAATTCAATCCAGACATGAGCCTGAAAATCAAGGAAGAAGTTATCAAGCAGATCAAAGCCAAAGTCCTCAGGGTAGTTCAATACCCAACTTGGTTGTCCAACATTGTACTGGTTCCAAAGAAAGATGGGAAAGTCAGATTCTGTGTTGATTATCGGGATCTAAACAGAGCAAGTCTAAAGGATTATTTACCGTTACCAAATATACACATTCTGATCGACAATTGCGCCAAGCATGAACTCCAGTCCCTCTGTAGATTTCTTCGCAGGTTACCATTAGATCTGGATGGATGAAGAAGATACTAAGAAAACAGCCTTCATTACACCATGGGGAGTGTACTTCTTCAAAATGATGTCATTCGGTTTAAAGAATGCTGGAGCCACCTACATGAGGGCCATGACAACCATTTTCGATGACATGATACGTAAAGAGATAGAGGTATATGTGGATGATTTCATCATTAAATCCAAGAAGGCCACAGATCACATGGCAGACTTGAGGAAATTATTTGACTGGTTGCGGAAGTATAACCTGAAACTAAATCCCGCAAAGTGTGCACTCGGGGTTCCTGCCGTAAAGTTGTTGGGATTCATCGTCACTCGTCGGGGAATAGAGTTGGACCCATCAAAGGTCAAATACATCCAAGAATTACCACCACCAAAAAGCAAGAACGATATGATAAGTTTACTAGGACGCCTCAACTACATCAGCCGTTTCATAGCACAATCAACAGTAATATGCGAGTCGATTTTCAAAAAGCTGAAGAAGGACGCTGCAACCAGTTGGACCGAGGATTGTCAAAAGGCTTTTGACAAGATCAAGTAATACTTGTCCACACCACCAGTTTTAGTCCCACCGGAGTCGGGTAGACCACTGCTACTCTACCTTGCAGTATTAGATGGAGCTTTCGGTTGTGTTCTAGGGCAGTATGATGAGACAGAGGGAAAGGAACAGACCATCTACTACTTAAGTTAGAAGTTCACTCCTTATGAAGCACGCTCTCTACAAGAACTCAGTTGTTGTGCTCTAACCTTGATAGCTCAGAAGCTACGGCACTACTTCTGTTCTTATACTACATATCTCATTGCGACAATGGATCCCATGAAATACATCTTTCAAAAGCCCATGCCTACTGGGAAGCTGTCCAAGTGGAAAATCTTGATGAGTGAGTTCGACATCGTCTATGTAACTCAGAAGGCAGTCAAAGGACAAGTATTGGCAGACCACCTTGCTGAAAATCCTGTGGAAGGAGAATACGAATCCCTAAAAACGTATTTTCCTGATGAAGAGGTATCATTCGTAAAAGAAGACATTGCTAAAGCCTATGATGGTTGGAGAATATTTTTCGATGGAGCTGCGAATTTCAAGGGAGTCGGCATCGGAGTTGTCTTGGTATCAGAAACTGGTCAGCATTATCCGGTGTCTGCAAAACTCAGATTCCCATGCACTAACAACATGGCGGAATATGAAGCTTGCATATTGGGGCTTAACCTGGTTGTTGATATGAACATTCAGGAATTGCAGGTGATCAGGGATTCGGACTGCTTGTGCACCAGGTACAAGGAGAGTGGACTACCAAGAATTCCAAGATACTGCCATATCTGGATCATGTATAAGAAATAAAGAAGAGGTTCACAAAGATAGAGTTTCGATATGTCCCCAGGATTCAGAATGAATTTGCAGACGCATTGGCCACCTTGTCATCAATGATACAGCATCCAGACAAGAACTTCATCGATCCCATTCCAGTAAGGATCCATAAAAAGCCGGCATATTGTGCTCATGTTGAAGAGGAAACGGACGGAAAACCCTGGTTCCACGACATCAAAGAGTATTTGGCAAAAGGAGAATCAGAGCATGCGAACCATACTCAGAAATGCACACTTCGGAGGTTGTCCAATCATTTCTTCCAGAGTGGAGGAACCCTATATAGAAGAACTCCTGATCTGGGATTATTAAGGTGTGTTGATGCAAAAGAGGCTTCCAAATTGCTCAAGGAGATACATGCCGGAACCTGCGGCCCACATATGAATGGTATTGTCTTGGCCAAGAAGATACTCAGGGCTAGATACCATGGAAACAGACTGCATACGGTATGTTCAGAAATGTTACCAATGCTAGATACATGAAGACATGATACGGGTGCCACCAAACGAGCTTAATGCAACAAGATCACCTTGCCTTTTGCTGCCTAGGGAATGGATGTCATCGGCCCAATCGAGCCCACCGCTTCAAATGGGCACCGGTTAGTTTTAGTGGTCATCGACTACTTCACCAAATGGGTTGAAGATGCATCTTACAAAGGGGTAACCAAGAAAGTCATCACGAATTTCGTCAGATATCGGATTGTGTGTCGATTTGGGGTTCCAAAGTCCATCATCACTGAAAATGCCACCAATCTCAATAGCGATCTGATGAAAGCCATGTGTGAAACTTTCAAAATCAAGCACAAGAATTCTACAGCATACAAGCCTCAAATGAATGGAGCCGTGGAGGCCGCCAACCAAAACATCAAGAAGATACTAAGGAAAATGGTAGAGAATCACAAGAAATAGAACAACAAATTACCATTCGCCTTACTGGGATACCGTACCACAGTCCGCACATCAACTGGGGCAACTCCCTATCTGTTGGTTTATGGTACCGAAGTTGTCATTCCCACCGAGGTAGAAATTCCTTATTTAAGAATCATAAAAGAAGCCAAACTCAGCGATGCAGAATGGATAAGGAAACGCTATGCGAAATTATCCCTCATAGACGGAAAGACGATGAATGCAGTGTGTCATGATCAGCTTTATCTGAGCAGAATGTCCAGAGCCTTCAATAAAAGAGTCAAGCCAAGACAGTTCACACCGAGGCAGCTGGTGCTGAAAAAGATCTTTTCGCATCAAGGCAAAGCCAAAGGGAAATTCTCTCCCAACTTGCAAGGTCCGTACATGGTTCACATAGTACTGACAGGAGGAGAACTCATACTCGCAAAGATGGACGGGGAAATTTGGCCAAAGCCTATCAACTCAGACGCAATCAAAAGATATTATGTGTAAAATCATCTTATGCTTTTCTATATGATGTAAATTGAACTATGCTCCACCTGATTCCCATTTAAGAAGGGATACGTAGGCAACCCTGTGGGTTCGGTCACAATTCAATAAAATTTCCATTCTCCCCACAATCAGAAACTAGGACAGAATTTTGAGAAGGACCCTCAAAATTCCGAAGTAAATTCAGTCAACCGCAGCATACGGAACGGTCAGAAAATTCATCTAGTTAATTTGAAAAAGAAATTTTTCTTTAGCAAACGCTACCCTAATAGTTTGGATAGGATCTTCAGGCAGAACGGAGCAAGACAAGCAAACGAAGGCACGAACCAACCTTCCCCCGCAAAACTCACAAATTTTTCTTTGGATGCAGGACTATATCATCAACACAAATACCGTTGTAACAACACAATCACTATGCACGAAAAACATTGTCAGTTAAGAATATTTCGCTCTTACCCTTCTCCTTGCATAGGACTAAGAACTGTCCTTAACCTTGCATGAGGCTAAGCCCTTCCTCCCACTTGCATAAGGTTAAGCATTGCCTTCTCCTTGCATGGGACTAAGCACTGTCCCAAACCTTGCATGAGGCTAATCCATGCGTCTTCACTTGCATAAGGCTAAGAACTTCCTTCTCTTTGCATGAGACTAAGTTCTGTCTCAATCTTGCATGAGGCTATGCCCTGCCTCTCCCATTTGCATGAGACTAAGCCTTGTATCGATCCTGTGTGAGGCTAAGCCCTGCCTCCCATTAGCATAAGTCTAAGCACATCCTTCTATTTTCATGGGACTAAGCCTTGTCTGAATCTTGCATGAGGCTAAGCCCTGCCTCGCTACTTGCATAAGGCTAAGCATTGCCTTCTCCTTGCATGGGACTAAGCACTGTCCCGAATATTGCATGAGGCTAAGACCTGCCTCTTCACTTGAATAAGTCTAAGCATTGCCTTATATTTGCATGGGACTAAACCATGTCTTGAATCTTGCATGAGGCTAAGCCCTGCCTCTCTACTTGCATAAGGCTAAGAACTGCCTTCTCTTTACATGGGACTAAGCACAGTCCCGAATCTTGCATGAGGGTAAGCCTTGCCTCCCTATTTGCATAAGGCTAAGCATTGCCTTCTCTTTGCATGGAACTAAACATTGTCCTGAATCTTGCACGAGACTAAGCACTGTCTCTCTTGCATTGTTCTCTTCTCTCGGGCTAAGCTCTGCCCTCAACTTCATAAAAGACTAAGCCATGTCTTATCACTTCTAGCATCATGTCTCTGCACCTCATGGGCTGAAATATAGCCAACTTATCTGAAGGCATCATAGTCTAAAGGCACCATCCTCATAGCCGGAAGACATCATGCCATGGCCTGAGGATTTCTGAAACTTGCACATCATTATTCAAAGGCGTCATGGTTCGGAGGAACCATTTTCATGGCCCGAAAACATCATTTCATGGTCTGTGAATCCCTTACCGCATAACTCATGGCCCAGGAAATCATGGTCTAAGGACGTCATCCTCAACAGTCCAAAGACAATTATCATGGTCTGAAGGGAATTTGCATCATGTCTAATTTACACAAAGTTATACGCCTATACTTGCAGTACATCTTCTGATTTGCAGGTGACCTAGTGAGTAATAGTTATCCCAACAGAAGCAATCCCGCTCTAGTTCCTTCAAATTATTTTGAAACCTGACCACTCACCACAACCATTTCATCCTATTCGAAACCTTGTATTCGTCCTTCTGATAACTTCATCGGAATATTTCGCCGGTGGATCTAGAACTACACACGGGCCTGATTCCTGTAAAACCAGGGATATGTAGGCAGCTCGAAAACCAGAGTGCGGCCTATATCTCTCAGATCACTCCATTCGGTCAAAAATTGGCCATCATATCTTTATCCGATAACTTTTTCATCATTCCCGGGTAAAGAGGGGCAGCTGTTGATACCCAATTTTTTCCTATATTATTTTCAAAATGCATACTCCCTATGTTCCACTTTATGTGAACCTATTTCCTTTTTGATCCGTTCCAAAAAGAATGAGACCTTTCTAAATTTGGGAAAAATTTAGCTTAAACTTACAATTCTACCCTTAATGAGAAACTTTTATAACCACATAAATACTTTGTGCCCCTTTTTGACTTGTTTAGGACCACAAATTTTAAAAGTCTTCATTTTTTCCTTAAACTCCATGCCCAGTCAAATAGGTTCACATAAATTAGAACAGAGGGAGTATATATTTTCAAAATAACGCATGAGCATCAATTAGTATTTTTTCATAATTTTTTGTAATATTAAAGGATTTTAAATTAATTTATTCCATCATTTTATTATCTAAATAATTACTAATTGCATCACAAATGATTTTATAATAATTTTTATTGATTAATTTTTATCATTTTATAATTATAGTAAGCTTTAATTATTCTATGCATAATTATATTTACATCTTTAGGTTATAATTGCAATGACTTTGCAATAATAGCCCGTGTGTGCATAATTACTTTATTTTTACACGAAAAATGAATTTTTATATTTTTTCAATATCCAAATAATTATTTTAAATCATTTCATACACAACTAGCATTTTTTATCATTTATTAACTATTTTTATAATTTCATTTTTATTAGATTAAATGGGTATTTAAAAGATAGCCCCTTTTTAATTAATTTTCGGACTCCAGCCCAATAACCTACCCAGCCCAATTAAACCAACCTAATAACCCATACCCATAACCCGTCCAACCCAAATTAATCCTGGCCGTTGATCTTAGAAGATCAACGGTCCAGGATCAACCTTCTTTTTTTAANCCCCCCCCAATACGCCGCCTCTGAATCCTTTTATTCCCTCTCTTCTCTCTCACCCCCTTCAAACCCTAGCCCGCCGTCACTCATATTCCTTCGATTCATGGGGTTCTCTTGCGATTTCAGGCCTTATCCGGCCTCATCTCTCTATTGGTGTTGTGATTCTCATACTACTTGATAGATTCTCAAGAGATTCGAACCAGACTGGTTCAAAATCTCTCTTTTCTCGACTAATCCGTCTATATTCACCCCTATGTCTGTGAGTACTACCACTTTTGTGTTTCTATGGTTTCAAATCTCTTGTTCAAACCAGATTTGATTCACTTCTGTTTATCTTCATAAACTTAGCTATTTTCCGTTTGAATCTATTCAGATCTTTATAGATCTGAAGTATTTTTGTGTCTGTTTGGCATTTTTCCTCAAAGATTTTTTGTTTTTCTCTTATTGTTAACCGATTTTTATTTTACCATAAAAGTTAGGGTTTCGATTTTTAAGGGATTTCTGCAAAAAATGTTTAAAACATTTAAATGTTCAACTCTGGTTTTCTTCTTTACTTTTCGTCTGATTTCTTTTGCTTTCGTTTCATCTCCATGACTTTATGACTTGGGGTTTTATTAATTCGACTATTTATTTCACTGTTCTTTCTCGTTTACCTCAGCTCTATAAATTAGCATGTTAATTGATTTTATTGCTTAAATTAGGGTATGAAATTGTGTTAATAACGATATTTCCTTATCAGAGTTTTACCTATTCTTTCCTTATGTGTAATTAGTAATTGGTGTTACTTTCCTTGATTCTATTACTAGTCTGATTTTTGTGCTTTGATTATTGGGGCTGATTTATAATTGGTTTCTAGACTTACTGCTTACCTTATTTAGCCTTAATTTTGTCTACTGAAATTATTCCGTGAAATATTCTCCTTAATTTAAGTCATACTTACGTGATTCTGTCCCATTAATTGGTTTGTGTTAACCCTAATTGATTGGTTAGTTGATTTTTCATACCTTAATTGTGTGTCGTTGATTTTCCTACCTTGTTTGGTTTTACTATACTGTATGCTATAAAAAGCTTTTCATTTTTCTGATTTCAAACATGCTTACACACTTACACTCAGATACACCTACCTACATACAAAGAGACTTACACTGAGACTCATGCACTCATACGCATCACTTCTTTACTGAACAATTCATACAATTTAAAATTCTCAAAATTGTATGTTCTCTCAAAAAGTTGAGTTCTTTCTATCACTCTGATTTGTTACACTGTTTAGCCGGCTGGAAGCCAAGGCTAAATGTTAGTCCCAAATGCACACGCAAGTATACGTGGTCGTACAAGTAATATAATTATAAATCGAGTGTCGAACCCACAGAGACTTGTGTAGACTACTTACAATTCACTATAATTGTTATTTAATCAAGCCAAAATAAAAATCCAATAATGTAACCATGATATACTACAATTCTAAGAAATAACTAATTATCAAATAACGAGTTGATTGTTGTGTATTCAATATAGACAAATATTCCAGGGTTGTGATCGATCCACCATTCGTCTTGTGTTCTAATTAGCTCTCCCTTTCATATAATTCACTCATGGTTTCTAATTAATCGATAATTTCTCTCATAGCCTTCTCTCGAAGTACTAATCACCTATTCTCAATATATTAACGTCTATATTCCTATGAAATTAATCTATTATAACGCACTAAGATTACGATACTTAATTAAGCACGGTCACTAGGTATATTCCTATCCTAACCACAAATCCTCTCCCCTGAAGGGTTATGATCGCGCTCTCTTCAATTCGTCTCTAATCTATACACGGCTCTCCCAAGCATAGCATAGATAGTATCTAGAATCTAACTGTTGGCCAGACAATTAAGCAATTAAACACAAAATTGAAGAAATAACCATATATTGAGTGAATTAAAATAAAGGTTAAACTAATGTCGAATAACAATATTCATGGCTAAATCATAAAGCCAGAACAATGCGCGTTTAGCCACTCATGCTAAAATCATACAATTGCATAAGTGATGAATTAATTCTAAATACTAGAAAAAGATGAAGAAACTGAGAATCCTCTTCTCCCTAGCAATTCCGTGTGTATATATCCTCCAAAGTGGCGTGAATATCCTCAAAAATAAGCTTAGACTTGCTTTTATACGTGTTGGGTAGGTCTAGGGCCGAAATAACCTTGTCTCGGGCAAAATAGGAAAACATCTCGTCACCGGCGCCCTGGGTAGCACTGAGCGCCCACCAGGGCGCTACCCACAATTTCCATTCTGTCTTCAGCGCCACAGGTGGCGCCCAGCTCTGCCTGTGGAACCCAAAATTGTCTTTTTCCCGATTTTTGCGTTTTGGCTCTAGTTTTGTGCGTTTTGTCCCCAATTGATCCCGAATCATTCCTACACATAAAAACACTTCAAATTAATATAAATCATCACATTTAACATCTAAAACTCACGAAACAAAAGTAAAATATGAGGCAATATACATAGAAATATATACACTTTAAGCTAAACATCAACACCCCACACTTAGACTCTTGCTCGTCCTCGAGCAATGGGACAATCTACTACCCTTCAACACGTACAAAGTTCATTATCAAGGACTATTTTACTTTTCAATCACACACCTTACCCCTTGACTAGGATTGATACCGGCAATCAAGTATGAACATACAAAATTTTACATTCTTCCCCTTCTTTAAACATGCCCAAGTATAACTACTCTATCAATCATACCAACAACCTAATTTCAACCACCCAACCTCAAGATTCGACTTGCAACCACTAAGCCCTCTCAATTCACTCACCTACCCAACAAGAAAGTTTACAACATTACCAATCGTTCATGAGATCATGTGCCCTCACCAACAAACAAAAGAGTGAATATAACTAGTCCCCACATCAAATATGCATTTTGAATATAATTTAAGGACATCACACAATTGAACACAATTTCACTCACTCTCACAAAGAACTCATATGCATCCTGTGGTCGTACCATAAGCTTTCCCTTAGTGTAGATCTCTACTAATTCAAGCTAGCCAAATATAGGATCAATTAGGACTTTGAAGGTTGTAATGTAGGCTAATGGACGGGTAGGATATATTTAGGGATGCTGACTAACCCTCCTAAGCAGTTTAATACACTACATTCACAATTCACGCATATTCTTCTCAACCAATTCACTTGCCACAATCCATACACAACATAGCTCTTTCTCAATTAAGCACTTCTATACTTCCACTTGCACAATTAAATAAGAAGTGGAGATGTGTCTCTTTTTCTACATACTTTCACTATCATTTTTCTCTTCTTTCTTTTATAACAATATATTTTTTTTACACACACTCCCTACATGAAAGTTCATTGGCTAGTGGCTTTTGATTTCAATTTTAGTGGGCCTTTCCATGGTTCCACTCAAAAGTTAATCCCCAATATCTCACCTTACTTCTTTTAGCGACTAAGTTCCTTAGGAGGAAAAGGTGCAAAAATCTCAATTTAAGAACAAAATAGGGGTATGGCTTGTAATGTGGGCACCAAAGAAAAGGTCAAAAGGCTCAAAGGGACTAGCAATGAAAATTTTTAATTTTCATGTGACAAGCACATCCATGATCAAGCAAAAAAATGCCTATGTCATCTCTTAGATTAGCATAACTTACAATTTCGCTTCGATTAACACACGGGGCAAGTTCTAGACTACACTGGATAGCATAGAAAATCACTAAACCTCACTCACACATTGCACATAACTCGATCACAACGGTTTTATTCAACTCTCAAGTCAAGCAAGCACACAAAATTGAGAGAATTAAGCAATATTACACTATGTAGCATACAAGTCAAGCAACTGAGCTAAGGCGTCACACAATAGGCTATTTAATTTTTCTTAGGTATCACATGTCAAACCAAATACAAGGGAAAGCAGAATGTATGTAATAACCTAATATGCCAGCACCAAACATGTCAAAGGGTATTTTTAAGTTACTCAGAATGTGGAAGACAAACTGGCCATTTGCATGAAGTAGCTGGATCATGCCCTGTTTCAGCTCAAAGTGCCTAGTGATTCTGGGCTTCACAATGCTGGAGGTAACATTAGCAATACTGGGCATTGCTACCTCCTGAAAAGCCATGTGTTGTTCCTCTGCCATGTTCACAGGAGTTTCAGCTCAAAGTGCCCAGTGATTCTGGGCTTCACGATGCTGGAGGTAACATTAGCAATACTGGGCATTGCTACCTCCTGAAAAGCCATGTGTTGTTCCTCTGCCATGTTCACAGGAGTTTCAGCTCAAAGTGCCCAGTGATTCTGGGCTTCACGATGCTGGAGGTAACATTAGCAATACTGAGCATTGCTACCTCCTGAACAGCCATGTGTTGTTCCTCTGCCATGTTCACAGGAGTTTGAATGAGGTCCTGAATATTGTCTGTATCCCTTGCTTCCCTCAACCTCCTGTGAAATGTTCTCTCAGGTTCGGGGTCAAATCCGTCAAGTCTGTCCTGGCTTCTGACCCTACGCATTCAGTCGAAGTTCCTGAGATTAGAGCAAAGATCAAGTAACATTAGACTAGATGAAATAAACAACTAAAGTGAAAACTAGAAAGTAATTTATATTCAAGTCCCCGACAACGGCGCCAAAAACTTGTTGGTCCCAAACGCACACGCAAGTATACGTGGTTGTAGAAGTAATATAATGATAAATCGAGTGTCGAACCCACAGAGACTTGTGTAGACTACCCACAATTCACTATAATTGTTATTTAATCAAGACAAAATTAAAATTCAATAATGTAACTATGCTATACTACGATTCTAAGAAATAACTAATTATCAAGTAACGAGTTGATTGTTGTGTATTCAATAAAGAAAAATATTCCAGGGTTGTGATCGATTCACCATTCGTATTGTGTTCTAATTAACTCTCCCTTTCATATAATTCACTCATGGTTGTTAATGTAATCGATAATTTCTCTCATAGCCTTCTCCCGAAATACTACTCGCCTATTCTCAATAGATTAACACATATATTCCTATGAAATTAATCTATTATAACGCACTAAGATTACGATATTTAATTAAGCACGGTGACTAAGTATATTCCTATCTTAACCACAAATCTTCTCCCCTGAAGGGTTAAGATCGCGGTATCTTCAATTTTTCTCTAATCTATACACGGCTCTCCCAAGCATAGCATAAATAGTATATAGAACCTAACATTTGGCCAGACAATTAAGCAATTAAACACAGAATTGAAGAAAAAGCCATATATTGAGTGAATTAAAATCAAGGTTAAACTAATGTCGAATAACAAAATTCATGGCTAAATCACAACCCCAGAACAATGGGCGTTTAACCACTCAGCTAAAATCAAAAAATTGCATAAGTGTTGAATTAATTCTAAATACTAGAAAAAGATGAAGAAACTGAGAATCCTCTGCTCCCTAGCAATTCCGTGTGTATATATCCTCCAAAGTGGCGTGAATCTTCTCAAAAATAAGCTTAGACTTGCTTTTATACGTGTTTGGGTAGGTCTAGGGCCGAAATAACCTTGTCTCGGACAAAATAGGAAAAAATCTCGTCACCGGCGCCCTGGATAGCACTAAGCGCCCACCAGGGCGCTGCCCACAATTTCCATTTTGTCTCCAGCGCCACAGGTGGCGCCCAGCCCTGCCTGTGGCACCCAAAATTGCCTTTTTCTCAATTTTGCGTTTTTGCTCTAGTTTTGTGCGTTTTGTCCCTAATTGATCCTGAATCATTCCTACACATAAAAACACTTCAAATTAATATAAATCATCACATTTAACATCTAAAACTCACGAAACAAAAGCAAAATATGAGGCGATATACATAGAAATATATATACAGTTTAAGCTAAACATCACTAAAATCTCTGGATCCAAACTGTCATTACATTCATGTTTACTTTCTTCCTAACTGGTATGTGTTAACTCCATTTATCCTATTTTGTTCTATGTGCTTATGTGGTTATTTTATTTCAGCCTTAGCATGCTTCTGTCTGATATATGATTCTTGCTTACTTCTTTCTAAACTAGTATGATTTGATTCCTCCTACCCTGTCTTGTGCTATGTGTTTGTTTGGTTAATTATTCCAAACTTCAGCATGTTTCTGCTTAATACATGCCTAAATGATCCCACTTAGTGATAATTGCTAAACTAAGTCATCTTCAATAATGTGAAACCCCGATTAGTCAGTTGTATGTTCCCTATTCTGCAAACATGTAATATGGTGTCAATTCTGTCTATTAGTTCAAATATCCTTTCTCTTTTTTGATTTCTTTAAATGCTTGTACAGTATCTATGTCTGAACCAATACCAGTTTGTTTGAACCATATGCTAAATATGGACTCTGTTTGTGCTAGGTGAAGTTATGTTTGCAGTCTTGTAAATTGAATATGTTTGCTCCTAAAAATCAAATTGTTTTTCTAAAACTGTTCCTCTACCCTTTATATACTGCTTTCAAACTTCTACTCTTAGTTATCTAGGTTCCTACACCCCCAGTGTGAGCACTGCCTAGGGTCCTTGAGACTCTTCCGAACTCTGACACATTGGGGATGGTTTCAAATCTTTTACAAACTATTTCTCTAAGTAAGGTTCTGGAGTGAGCATTGCCCGGGGTCCCTGAGGACCTTGGGAATTTTGACACACCAGAAGCCTAATTTTGTGTATCATGGATGGACCACATGTATACTTCAGACTTGCTTTGCTTGAAGGTCTGGTTTCCAGGTTAATATTGGGCATATGAAGGCTCCCTATAGTATAATGAATTTTGTTGTGTAATTTATTCATTATTGGGCTGTAATAATGTAATAATCTCTATAATAAATAGATCTGGGGTTATTAGTAAAATCTGGGGGGAGGGGGGTTATATATCTTTGTTTAAAAAAAACTCGGGTAGAAATCCTGCCCATAGGTATATTGTGTTGGTTCCTTATATGCATGTTACTGTTCATTTAGAGATCCTGCCTATAGGATATTTTTCTAACTGTTTGTGACTCTGAAGCTTCATATTATCGGCATATTAGAGACACTGCCTATAGGTCTTTTGTTAATTCTGCATTAGAATCTATATTCATAGTATCTACACATATTTCCAATCTCAACGTGCATTAGAGATCATGTATATAGGATCGTATTTGTATGAATTAATAAACTTTCCTGGTGACTTGTCTAAAATTCTGCCCATATGTGATTAATAGAATTCATGCCTATAGGGATTAAAAATCAATTTCAACTTAGATATCATACCTATAGGAGATATAAAAATCAGTTTTCTTCAATTTAGATATCATGTCTATAGGAAATAAACAAATCAGTTTCAACACTTAGAAATCATGCCTATAGGAGTTAATTAATTCTGCAAATTATAAAGCATGCCTATAGGATCTAAAGAGATAAAATTTGTTTTCATGAGTTAAAATCAGTAACTCGCTCAGAAACCGTACTATAGGTCTATAATTAACAATTGTAGATGCCATGCCCATAGGATTCTGCTCCGGTTATCACTTAGGCAAACTTGTAGGATTATTAAGAATTCTGGGTCTAAAAATTGTGATCCCTTGCTGCTTGAAATTTCCCCAGATTCAGAATTTAATCAAATAAGTAGGCATGTCAGTAGGTCCCGATGCTCATTTTAATAAACTGGTTTCTTACATTCTGCTGCCCATCTAGATATCCTGCCTATAGGATCCTAAATTAATGAAATTTGATGATTGAACTGTGTGCATTTGTTGTTACTTGTGGAGATTAACATGAGCCGTTATTTTCTCCTTACATGATAGTCCTATCTGAATTTTGTTTGTCGCCTAGATTTTTCTCATTTTAAGCAACATAGGTCAGTCTAGAACTACCTTAAATAGAGGTCCTAAACTCCTCCAGGACCATAGGTAAGGGACGGGTAGTGCACGCATAAGGCTCGAGTTAGAAGCTACTAGAACGGTTAAGTAACAACTGAAAGATAGTAATTGGGTAGTAAAGTAAATGATGACCTGTGTGCTAATACTATGTGTAGCACCCCAACTTGGGGAAAGTTACCAAGTATTGCATGGAAATGATCCTATAGGCTAAAAAACTTAGGACCCCTTTTAGTTCATGTTTTGAAATAATAGTTGTCTAAATTGCTTTATTTTCCTTTAAGACTAATTTGCTTAATTAAGTTCGGTCGGGACCCACCATTGTGGACCTCGAGGGGTGCCTAACACCTTCCCCTCCAGGTAATTTCTAGCACTTACCCGATCTCTGGTGATGCAAACTAGTTTCATGAGTTAACTACTCTAGGTGCCCTAACGCACCTTAATCTGTTAGGTGGAGACTCTTCAAATCTCATACCCCATCCCAAAAGGAAAGGAGTTGTCTCAGAAACGTCAAAACCCGAGTTCACGAGAAAAAGGGGGCGCGACAGCATGGCGACCTAAACGTTGTTGAAGGTTCTGGACATTCTGTTCTGATAAAGCTGACCGTGACATACTGCATTCATCTTCTTTCCGTCTATGAGGTCTAGTTGCTCATAACGGCTCCTTATCCATTATGCGTCGCTGAGTTCAGCTTCTTGTATGATTCTCAAGGAAGGATTTCCACTTCGGGGGGAATGACAGCTTCAATGCCATAAACCAGCAGATAGGGGGTTTCCCCGGTTGATGTGCGTACTGTGGTGCGGTATCCTAGTAAGGCGAATGGTAATTTCTCATGCCATTGGTTGTGATTCTCCACCATCCCATGTTGAAGAAGGTGGTTGGAGATACACCCGCAGTTTCACCATCTCATGTTGAAGAAGGTGGTTCGAGGATGAACGATCTTAAGTGGAGGAGGGTGTAAGGCCCCGTAAAATTTTACTAAAATCTAGGGTTTCGTGGTGCCGAGGTAGGCTAATGTGTTTTTGCGGTCCATTATGTGATCCAGAACTACTCAGTGGACCTCAGATCCGTCGCGGAGTGAAGCACAAAAATGGGCCAATTTTGGAAGTCTTTATGTGGTCACCTATGCGACCTCATAATCGATTTCTGGGCCGCACATCCATCGCATAACCAGCAGGAGAAAATTTTGAAAGGAGGATTTGTGGTCCATAACACAACCGCAGAACTGATCTGTAGACCGCAAATCAGTCGCCAGACATATCCAGGCCTGCCCAATTCTTGGGGCCATTTATGTGGTCCCCTTTGCGGGCCGCATAATCGTTTTGCGGTATGGTCTGCGACTGCAGACCCATCTTCGTAAGTTTAAGTTTTGGAAAATTTAAGCCAATTCCATTCTTATAAAACAACCTTGGGGTGTTATTTTAGAAGGTTCAAACTGCTATTTTAGAGAGAGAAAAGTGGTCTTGAGTGGGGGGAAATCCTTAAGCTATTTGTTCATCAATTTTTGCTCAAGACTTGAAGAATTCACAAGGAGAACTCACAAGGTCATCATCCGAGAGGAAAGGGTCCATACCCTAGTCTTCAATTTCGAGTTTGAGGTAGAAGATGGTAATGGATAGTGTGATTCTTAGGTATGGGGGGGGTGTTATCTATGTGTGCATGTGCCAACAAAGTTGTGAAAAGGTTGTTGAGCTCAAAAGAGTAGATATTGAGTTGTGGGATGAAGGAATACACCATAGGAGGACCTTGAGATCACAATGCCCACCTAGTGTTTGATAAAATGCTCAAATAATTTTTGTCATTTTTATGATTTTAGAATGCCCCTAATGATGCAAAAAATGCAAATGATCTATTGATGCAATAGAAAGACAAACAAAAATTCCTAAAATTCTAAAAAATAATTAAAACTATTTCGGAATATATTTTAGGAGTATTTTCATATTTTGGGCAAAAATTACGTGCTCACACTTTATACCAATTATTTTTCAATTAAACCCATAGAAGAGTAGGTTTTAATTTTTTTTAATTTAAAAGTGCATCGAGAATTTGTGGTAGATGAGATAAATACTTCAACAACACGTAACGTGACAATCCCAAGGAAAAAACGTAGCCACACTCGGTGTATACACCAAATCTAGTTAAGTTAACCATAGGAAATAAACTACAATGTCTACTAGAGTTTTTTTTTTTAAAAAAAATAAGAAAAGGTAATAAACAGTGCTAATAACTGACGTTAAACTTTTAGGGTTGCCGTCTTTATTTTATTTCCCGCCTCAGTTTCTTGCGAGTTTCCTGTTCTTTTATTCCTCCATTGAAGAGGAAAAGGTACTTCTGTTAGGAGTTCAAACTAATAGCTATTAGCATAAAGGATCGGCTATTAGTAGGTTAGTTAGCTTCGTACTTCTTTTAAAATATAATGCTGCAGAATGCTGTTTTCGAACGATTGAATAAATTTTCTTCTTTTTGGTGCTTAAATGTCGTACAAATACTTAGATTATTCTTTTGGAATATCAGAATGTCAACTTTTGAGATGACAAACAACATTGAGAGTCATGAAGAAGTATTAGCCCCAAGATATTAAAATTGATGAAGGAGATGATGAGAAAACATAGAAGAAAAAGTTTCAGAAAATATCATAGTTGAAGATGGAAGATCAAATTGTTAAGGATGAGGAAGAAGCTTATAACTTATATTGTGAATGTGCACACTCCAACGGTTTCAGTGTAAGAAAAGAAAATTAATATTATTTTGAAGGTAGTGTGATTATTTTTTATCCATCTAATTAGTTGTTTTTGTTACGAAGAAATCTCAAAAAGTGTTGCACCACCAATAAAAAAAAATTTTGAGGATGATTCATACAGTGTTTCTTATATTAAATAACTATTTCATATTATCAACTTATCTTGAACTTTCTTTTTTGTAAGGATGATGCTTTTGATTAGGATATGATCGAATCAAATATCTCATTTTTAACCTTGTTGGAAGGTGTTGATTAAACTAAACAGGTAATTTAACAATATTTTCTTGTACATGAATCCTGTAGGAATGGTACAATTATAGTTGAAATTTTTTACTATTCTAATTATTTTTTGTAGCTATCATCTACAAGTACGTGGAAACCAGGACGAAATTACAATTTAAGTGCTATGACTCGACTGCTGTTAATGAGATTTATTGTTGCATTTACAGTTTTGGCAAAGAGTAGGAGCCATTAGATTGGCAACTGAAATTCTTTGATACTAGTATTTTGAGACTAGTGAACTTGGTTGCTCTAATTTTTAAATAGTAGTAGCATTTTACATACAATTGTGGACTAAGAAATCATTTCAATGAATAATGATTGGATGTTGTCATGTAAGAAAAATAACTGCTTTTGTTATTGTTATCTTTCATAATGAGTAAAGCTGAATGTTGTCATTACTCTTCGTGTTTTTCTAATTTTAGATTTTCAAGTCTTTGATTAAGCTTATGAAACTTATCCGGAGGGACGAAGATATAATATGATGGTATTTAATTTATAAATGAGCTCTTAGACATCTTGAATAACTTTATAGGATGCTTCCTCCAAAAACTAAGTTTTCTTGTAGTTAACTTATTTCTACGTGTTAGAGCTAAGTAGGACAATTATCTTGTAGGCTGCCTTGTTGAATGCCTTTAACAGTGACTAGTTTTGTGATTTTATAGCTAATTTTATGTTAAAAAAGAGTTGAATGATCTACTATAAGTTAGTGTGGAAAGGTGGAAGCTAATATATTTTTGGCTTTATAAGATCCTGGGAGAATTTGGGTGGTTAATTTATTTAAGAAGAAACAAGGAGAATTTGGGTGGTTAATGAGAAATTTGTTAGCCTTGATTTGCTCCCATACGATATTTGCGGGCATTTGCATCCGTACCCACTTTTTGTGTCATGTTTTAACTTATACCCACTTTGTAAAGAAATTGCAAGTGTACCTGTTTTTTCGTATAATTTCAGCATACGGGGCTGAAGCAGCAAAGGCAATCACGTAAAATTTCAGCATTCTAGTAGACGGGCCTGAAGTAGCTTTCGAACTTCAGCTCTAGAGCTGAAGTTTTTGTCTTTGTAACTGGGGAACTTCAGCTCTAGAGCTGAAGTTTTTATTTTGTAACTCGCGAACTTCAGCTCTAGAGCCGAAGTTTTTGTTTTGTAACTCGCGAACTTCAGCTCTAGAGTTGGAGTTTTTGTTTTTATAACTGGGGAACTTCAGCTCTAGAGCTGAAATTTTTGTCTTTGTAACTGGGGAACTTCAACTCTAGAGCTGACGTTTTTGTCTTTGTAACTGGTGAACTTCAGCTTTAGAGCTGAAGTTTTTGTTTTGTAACTCGCGAACTTCAGCTCTAGAGCTGAAGTTTTTGCCTTTGTAACTGGGGAACTTCAACTCTAGAGCTGAAGTTTTTGTCTTTATAACTGGAAAACTTCAACTCTAGAGCTGAAGTTTTGTCTTTGTAACTGAGGAGCTGAAGTTTTGTCTTTGTAAGTTTTTGTTTGTAACTGACGAACTTCAACTCAGCGAGGAAAAGGGGACTGAAGTTATTTAAAAAGTGGGTACAAGTAAAAAGTTTTTAAAAAAATAGGTATAGGTTAAATGGGGGCGACCAAATAGAGTGCCCCGTGCAATTTTTATGATATTTGTCGTGGAACAACAGAATAATTAGAAAACATTTAAGATTATTATTGTATTATTATTATTTAAGGTTATATAAAAATTAGACCATGTTAACTATGGTTAAATACTATTAGTTTATTATTAAATAAGTTGACAAATGTCATTTAAATTATTGGCTTGGTGTGTACAACGAGTGCGGGTAAATTTTTTCCCAATCTCAAATAATAACTAAAATTTCAAATAAGTATGTTTCCAAATAAAAGCAAAATTTGTTTTAGTCCTTTAAAATCGGGGCTTTTGCATCCGTACTCACTTTTTGTGCCACGTTTTAACTTATACCCGCTTTGTAAAAAAAATTACATTCGTACCCGCTTTTGCGCATAACTTCAGCATACGGGGCTGAAGTAGCAAAGGCAATCACGCAAAACTACAGCATTCTAGTAGACGGGTCTGAAGTAGCTTGCGAACTTCAGCTCTAGAGTTGACGCTGTTGTCTTTGTAACTGGGGAACTAACTTCAGCTCTAGAGCTGAAGTTTTTGTCTTTGTAACTGGGGAACTTCAGCATACGGGGCTGAAGTTCCCCAGCTATAAAGACAAAAACTTCAGCATACGAGGCTGAAGTTTCCCCAGTTACACTAGGGAACTTCAGCTCTAGAGCTGAAGTTTTGTCTTTGTAACTGGGGAACTTCAGCATACGGGGCTGAAGTTCCCCAGCTATGAAGACAAAAACTTCAGCATACGAGGCTGAAGTTTCCCCAGTTACACTAGGGAACTTCAGCTCTAGAGCTGAAGTTTTGTCTTTGTAACTGGGGAACTTCAGCATACGGGGCTGAAGTTCCCCAGCTATGAAGACAAAAACTTCAGCATACGAGGCTGAAGTTTCCCCAGTTACACTAGGGAACTTCAGCTCTAGAGCTGAAGTTTTGTCTTTGTAACTGGGGAACTTCAGCATACGGGGCTGAAGTTCCCCAGCTATGAAGACAAAAACTTCAGCATACGAGGCTGAAGTTTCCCCAGTTACACTAGGGAACTTCAGCTCTAGAGCTGAAGTTTTGTCTTTGTAACTGGGGAACTTCAGCCCAGTATGCTGAAGTTCCCCAGTTACAAAGATAAAAACTTCAGCATACTGGGAACTTCAGTTTTGTCTTTGTAACTGGGAAACTTCATCATACGCTAGAGCTGAAGTTTTGTCTTTGTAAACTGGGGAACTTCAGCGTCGTATGCTGAAGTTTTTGTCTTTATAACTTGGGAACTTCAGCTCTAGAGCTGAAGTTTGTATTTGGGAAACTTCATTTCTAGAGTTGAAGTTTTGTCTTTGTAACTGGGGAACTTCAGCCCCGTATGCTGAAGTTTTGTCTTTATAAATGGTGAACTTCAGCTCAGCGAGGGAAAGGGAGCTGAAGTTATTTAAAAAGTGGGTACAAGTTAAAAGTTTTTAAAAAAACGGGTATACGTTAAATGGGTGCGACCAAATAGGCTGCCCCGCGCAATTTTTACTTTAAAATTTTAACTTTCATTGTTTATGAAATTATTTATTTCAAGCTCACATTATGCTTATTATGAACTTATTTAGAATTTTAATCATGTATTTTATTTCATTTGTATTAATAGACCCATATTTTCATCTTCTAGAATCATCTAAATAACGCCAGTAAACTTCTCAATAACTTTAAGTTTATTCTATTACTTAGAACTTTATTTAGAGACTTTACATAAATTATCCTAATAATTAATCTTATAAGTATATTAATAAATAATAATTCAAGTACATTAATAAAATAAAAGATTTTTAGAATTACCTGAAAATAATTCTAGGACAGATCTTTATAAGCACATATATGAGCTCTCTAAAGTAGCTATACTTTGGAGGTTTAGAACAAATAGAGAGAAGAATATGGGGAGGAACATATGACGTGGGACATTCTAAATGTGTAGTACAACCTGACGAATTGTCCACTTGGAGAAAAATTTGGCTAAATTTACTGAGATGTATAAGGTCAAATAATGTAAAAGGTAACCTAATAAGGGGCAAGAAGAGATCCGTAAAAAGTTACATCATACACCAATTAGCCACGTGTAGTAGCTTCACAGCATTAAAGAATTGAAATTCCTGTTTAACCTTGTGAAGATGACAAAACTTAAGTTATTCTCGTTTATATATAGTAGTAACTAGATGGTATGGTTAGTGCCTGGCATCATTGTACCCAAGAAGTTACAAGTTCGACACGGAGAAGATAATTTCATACATGTTTTAACTAACATAATAACGTTTTACTATATATGCACATTCATTTGAGGAACAAAATCTGAAATATGTAATTTTTAACACAATACTTCCTTTACCTTGCTTTCACGAGAATGAGAAAGACAAAAGAAGATGCACCCCTTGCCGCATAAACACTTTCGTTGTTGTTATATCATTTGCTGGAAAAAAAAAAGATTGCAACATTAAATCTTGAGAAAAAATATATGGTATCACACCTTTTTTGAAGTGGACAAGGTATTTCTTAAAAGAATGAGGTGTCATTGCCAATACCCAAAGATAATCATGTCGGCAAAAAATTATATGACATAACCATCCAATATCCTATGAAAATATGCAGTAGCTACTTGAATCTTAAATTTGTCCCACATTTCTCAAAGAGTTATGTGGATGGGAATCACATATTTCAATCAAGGATTTCAAAAATACCAACAAGCATATAATATAATCGAGAAAATAACTCTTTAAAGTACACTTTTGCAATGATTTATCAATAATATCATGGTGCTTACTAACACAAGAACTACAGAGCTGCAAAAAGCTTCGTAAATCTAGCAAAAGAGTTCTCCTCTAAATTGTTGCAGACTTCCTTCAATCTGGTTATAAGATCACCTTATTGCTCACTCTCTAAATCAGAACATTGAAAGAATAATTAATATCAATTTTCTTAATATTCATTAGGGGAATGGTTATGTGCAAATGAAGTAGATCAGCTCTGGCACTTGCTTTTAATTTTTTGGATAGGTGAATCTAATAAAACACACTTCTTGTGGGAGAGTGCATAAAGTGTTGACATCCTCTTGTTTGACCATACAACCAACCGACACTCCAGTGTCTTTCTTTAAGCTCTCACATGTTTGACAACAAATAGCCATACCATTTCCTAAGACACACAAAACGCTAAATAAAATACTAACTTGAGCAATGCTTTAGTACAACTTCTATTAATACGAGTTCCAGCGAAATAGGTTAAACCATCCTACTTGAGTGGAGAAGTAATTTTGTCTCACTTGCTGATCTTTCTTGTCTAAATGCAGATATATCTGATGGATGGAACATATTAACAGATGAAAATCTACAACAACCAATTTCAAGCCAACGATATGCACAAACTGAAAGTAGTTCAGCTATATTAAGTTATTAAGTCCAACTTTATTCCATGACTGGAGTGAATTACAAGTTATACATACTATTAAAGTTCACATTATATGGCCTATTTGAATCTCCAATTTAAAGATCTACAACAATGTAACAGTGGAAACAACTAAGATAAGAAGATAAGCAGGAAAAATAAGTACCGGGATAAGTCAGACTTAAGCAGCATAATGCACATATATAAGAGGCAAAAATAGATTTAGTAAACTTATAGGAGAAAGGATGACTCAGTAAGTGATTAATACTTAATATTGATAGTTATCTTCTATTTTTTCTTTTCTTTGACTGAGCAATATATATTATTTAGAGATAGTTGATTCTAGCTCGAAGCACCCAGAATCTCACTCCATAAAGTTCGTCCTTAAAGAAAAATCCTATATACAGGTGAAAGAGCAAATTATATTTGTCATGCACGTATTCAGTATTCTAGCTTTATTAGAATGATTCCTATGCTAAGATGAAACTCTTTGAAATCTCTGTCAAATCTCAATTGATTAAAGTGCAAATTAGTCTTCACTTCAGATTTTATACTTTCTGGTGCAAATTTCAAACTTCTTACATTGTTATAAGACAGAAAATCCGAAAAATAGATCCATTCATTTGACTGCATGCCAAAAGTCTATAAAAAGCTCTTACACTCTTCTGAAAAGTGAAGTTCCATAAGGCCCATAACCTCCCTGTATGTACTCCAAATTTGCATTCTTTCACAAAACAAGCAACAGGTATCCAAATGTTTCTTCCTGGACTGACACATTTATTTTTCTACTTCAGTCTCATCTAAGAAAATTGGGAGTAATATGTGTTGTTATTTAAACTTACTGATGAAGCTAAAGAACCTCTTTATGCATACTGTGTTCAGAATACGGAGCATAAAAAAGAAAAATCTTAGTGTTTCTTCCATCTTCATTTTTTCAGTTCCAAAATAGTAAAAACAAGGGAGAATTACACATAAGTACAATTCGTACACATATATTGCAATTAGTTAGCCCAGTTACAACTTTACAAATTTATAGCCCAAAAATAAAAGGCTAAGGTCCGAAAAAAGCTTTTTACATCATCAAGAACTGCTATTATTCCTTTTTCATAAATCCCTACGCTTCACACAGATTCCAATTAAAACAATCAACTTCAATGGTGGCATTTATTTTCTGAAAACACGTAAGGCTTTTATAGTTGAATTTGCTTTTCTTAATGAAAAATTATGTAGAAGTGCAAGCAGTAGAACATCTACAACTCTATAGGAGACTTAATCTATTTACGTAACTGATAAAATGAGAATGGTGATATATCTTAGAAAAGGATCTTTGTCAAATCTTATATTTGTTTCTTCCCCAAGTTTCAAATGGCAGAAATCAAAAAATAAAATAAAGTAAATTGCCGCAAGTTTGTAATTTGACAGAAAAACACAAAGAAATTGAGTTTATACATAGATTTTCCGAGAAAAAGTAAGAAAAATACAAACATTTCAATTTTAGTTTTAATTGTACATGTACATTATATGTATAATAATGTATAACTTTGTATATGAAATATATAATAATGTATATAAGAAAATAAGAAAAACAAGAAGAAGGAGAAGAAGAAGAGGAGGAAAAGAAAGTATCAAACTTTCATGGAGGCCAATTACACATTAACACACAAAATATTGTACAATGAAAAAAAATTATATTTATATAACATTATACACAAATATACATAATTATACACAATTATACATAATTATACAATATTGTATAAGTGTGTATAAATACCAATTATACAAAATTTAAACTAGAAAACACCTTATGTCCATCACCATTCACCACACCTCTATTTTAACACCAAAAATTTGCCTCACCAATTAATGATACCATTATTAATCAACACCCATCCAAATTGAAGCACGAAGTCATATTCGAAATAAAAAATTTCAAAACATTCAAGTCAATTTTTTAGAGAATCCAACAGTAGAATCGAAAATTTTCCGTCCAAAATTCTTCACACAATTGAGTTTAATACACAGGGACATCCATGGCCCATGTCATGGAGCTTTGAGCTTCAATGAAGATGGCTTTTTCAGATCTAAAACTACAATTTAAATTCAAAGGATACAACTTGTGTGTGGTGTGATAAAGAAAAAAAATGAAATAGGTAAGGAAATATTTTCTGTGAAAAGATAAGAACAGAGAGTAATGGAAGACGATGAAAAGGGAAGGGGTTCTGGTAGAGAAGATGATGGAAAGTGTGAGGAGGCAGCGAAGAAGACGAGGGAAAAGATAGCAACTAAAGGATGAAATAATTTTAACATATCATATATAATGTGGGCTAGTTTTGGTAGCATTTAAAAATATGGGCCAATTTTGGTAGCATCATGGTATCAATTGCATCTGAGCGTAATTTTTCCTAAAAACAATTCATCTAATCAAGCGAGAATACCAGATAAATTAACTAACTACAGCTTTTAATGCTTGGTAGAGCTATTTCGTTTACCACTCCACTGTTTAAAAAATAAGTACATGTTTACCTAAGAATTCAAGTGTCTATTGTCAACATAAGAATTTTTCGGTTTAAACTTCTCATTAACTCTTGCATATGATAAAAGAAATTAAACTTGAAATGATAAAGGAAAAAAATAAAAAGAGCTGTAGGAAAAGGAATTGTCATGTCAAGGAACTATATCATTTTAAATTTATTCTTAATGAGGCTCTGGACCTATTTAACTCTTACGCGTCAAATGAAAGACTCCTTGCCTAAGAGGAAATACATGGCTGCGAAGATGTTGCAGTTGATAATTCTTTAAATAGGTTAGTGGATCCCAAATAATTTCTTCTCACATCTAGGAAATACCGTATTAAACTGCATTATACCATATGAAATGTTTAAATAAGAGATAAATATCATGACTGCTGGTTATCCACGCTGATACAAAGACATTCCACTTAATGTGGTAATGCAACTTCATGTGCTCATCTGCATAAATAAACTTACTTTGACAAAAAATATCTATTACTTGTAAATTTTTTAAGAAAATTATGAATTTGTTGACACATTGTAGAAAGTGGTATATAGACATCACACCTTTTGTAGCAACAACGAAAGCCTTCCAGAGACATTTATAAAGTTAGTCCGCATATGAGGATTGATTAGCCAAGATATCATATAGTACCTAACCAACTGAAGACACCAAGAAAAGAAAATAATCACCATCTTCACAAACTAATCACACCATCCATATTTGACATATATAACAAACGTGCTAAAGGATGATTGCAAGTACCTATTTCCCAAGTAATCATGATATACAACTATCATATTAAAAGTAAACCACAGAAATCATGCAAATTAGTTTCACTTGATGTATATCTTGTGTCACAATGTATGCAAGTGCAACTCATGGATGAAAGATATTAGTTGCTACATTAAGAATTTATTTAAAGTATAAGTGCAACAGGGTCGTCGAGGAAAAAGGAATTCTGTGTTAACATCCCTGCAAAATTTCAGCAAATAATATCAAGAGCAAAAAGCGTACATTTGCAGTCTATAAACAGACATTAATGGCATACAATGGGGAAAAACCAACAAAGAAACCTAGACAAATAGCTTAAACGGTTAAACCAACGTCCAAAGTTATAACACCAATGATACCCTCAGCGGCATTGCATAAAAATTTCTAGAACAGTCTAATGGTGAACCTGCATCCACAGACTTGCCGCCGAAAGTCAATATTAAATCTGTGATAAACAGCTTTTTAAGGTTAGCCTTTTTACCTCATCAATTCTGAGTTTGCTGCTCCTCTTCTGCAATTATTGGCTCCTCTGAGTCCTTTTTGCACTTGAATCCTCTTGCATTTTTAACCCCCTTTGGAGATACTGAAAGATCCAATCTTCCAACAACAAGCTTAATACTATAAATTTATGCATAGAAGTTTCAATTTTAAGTAATTAATCAGTTCCAAAAGGCGAGAAGACACCAACGTGCAGTAAAAAATAATACATAATTACATGTATCAGCTATCTAATTTCAAACATGCATGTGCATATGAGACAGAATTACTGACATGCGTGTAAGATATCTAGCAAGAAATTATGAGAAAGATTAAGAACACCAAAATTGAAGCAAAAATGCACAAAATTTCAAAGGAATCCAAAAGGGATGACTAAAAATCAGTGCAATAAAGGAAGAAAAGGGGAAAACTTACCAGAAATAACAAATGAAATAGAGGTTAGAAAAATTAGAAATCACAAAGTTTGAGCTTTGGACTCTTGCACATCGAAATGAAAAATTCTATTGTGATGGTACAAACATTCTTCAATTCTTATTTTCTTCTTCATCTCTTTCTAGAAATAGCACAACTCCATAGAGATTATCTTCTGCAACTTGAGAAAAAATGATTCAAGAAAAAGGGGAAGAGAGGCACACATAGACAGATACATGAATTATATAGAAAATTCACAAAAAGTCCATCGCAGATTTAGAGATGGAGGAACATAAATGATAAATATATGATCTCTAAAGGCTGAAACAAAGATCAATTGTAGAAAGAAACGCAAAATATCTCGCACAATTAGCGGCACCATACAACGACTCACCACTAGTAATATATTTTGGGCTTTCATGTTTACATCCTATCCAAAATTCTTTTTCAACAAACTACACACAGGCAATGCATTAGAGATTCAAAAGCACATGATGCATATTATTCAGAGAAACAGACAGACACGAAATACCACGAATAGTGTAATAATGTGATATAAACTCTTGAAACTACCCTTTTTTTCTTATCAATAAATATCCACAATCAGGTCCCACTATGATGGCTACTGGAATTTCAACAGAAGAAGCAAGAAATAAATCATTTTCATGAGAACTCCCTCTGCATGTTTGAATAAACAAAGAAATTAAAATACAAGGGAACGAACAAAGAAAACCTTTTTTTAAGTATTTCTTCAGTTCCCTACTCCTTAATAGTGAGGAACCTGAAAAGGTCACAAGAGAAATCCAAGAGAAAACCAGAATATTTCAAAAAAAAATCAAGCAGAAATGAAATAGCAGAGAGAAGAAGACAAAGAACTCAACAAAAAGCATATCGAAAAAGGAAGAAAAAATCAAAGATTGGTGAAGTAATTACAAATGTACAAAGAAGCAGTTGAAATCTAACAGAATACAAAAAGACGAAGGTAAAAGAAAAGTAAAGGTACATAGAAAGAGAAGCAAAAAAAATAGGCTGAAGAAGGAAGGAACCCAAATGGTTATGGGAGTCAAAAGATTATCAAAAAGAGACAGTGGAATGTCCCACATTAATAAAAATAACAAAACATGTGTCACCAATATAAGAGGCCTTTAATAGAGAATCAAATTATAAAATACGGCTCAATTGATTTTGTGGCCAATTATCTCTTCTTTTTTAATACATAAAAGATTTATTTTTATATATAAGAGATCTAAGAAAAATATTTTTTTAAATTCAATATTATAAAAGGCCACGAAGGCTTAAAACCCCATAAAAATACCTTTAAGTAATCAAAATATTACTACATTGCCATTCGTCGTACACCAAAGCCTCACTTATTATATAGTTAAAGTAAAGTAACACATACACTCCTGTCATTTTAAATATTTGGTTACTATAGCCATTTGATATCTGCTTTTATTTGATTTTTTGGTACTGTCTTTTTTTGTTTATATTTTTATTAATGTGGTGCTTATGATTCCCTGAGTCGGGGGTCTATTGGAAACAAACTCTCTATCCTCACAAGGTAGGGGTAAGGTCTTCATACACACTACCCTTCTCAGACCCTACGGTGTGGGATAATACTGGATATGTTGTTGTTGTATAGGCATTTTATATAAGGAAATTTGGGAAAATGATAGCCACAAGAATCCATCAAGTTACATGTGTTTGAGAACAAACATTCCAAATCCAATCCCGAGAAACGTTGCAATGGAAATCCCGAATATCCCGGCAAGAATACTGGGAACAACCCAAGAGGCCCAACCCTTTGCCGTGGCCATTCCACAAGCTGTTGTAGGACCTCCAACATTAGCATTGGATGCTAAAAGCAACATCTTTAGGTCCATACCAAAGAGCTTTCCTAACCCTAGAATCACAATAAGATGGACCGTTACTTGAACAAAAGCAAACGTAAAAATACTAGGTGTCGTATTGATGACATGCCAAATACTCCCGTTGGCACCCACTACAGCAAAGAAAACCTGTTTCAAAGAGGAATAATTAGTCCAACAAAAGTTTGCAGCAGTGAAGGAAAAGTTGTCTTAAAGATAACAATATTCTCAAAGTGTGATGATGAAAAAGAAATTGGAGGTTCTCATGGTCTAAAATATTATGTTGAGTACATGAATTAGTATATGTATTACAAACTGACCCCATCATCAAGAATAAATATGAATGACCAAGAGTCTTTACATTCACAACTTTAGATGCATAAAATAAAAATATTTAGGATAGATCGATTCAGAACATGTATTTTGTTGTAACCTAAACACTTGAAGTAAAAGCAAGCTCAGTCATGCAACTTATAGGACTCAAAATTTCATAAGCTTCCTTATCATAACCATTTACCTACTATTAAATTTAACATATCAGATATTTCATACAGCTCATTGATAAGTATCAAAACTTTTATCTTTTTGTTTGAATTGATTGGTCACCTAAATCTGACTTGAGATATGACTTTCCAAGTAGAATAAAAACTTGAGGTTATTCAATTACCTGCATTAAGACTATCGCAATTCCATCACCAGCACTTGCAAGGTTTCTAAAATAAGCGGGAAATGCTGTTGCTAAAAGAACAACCATTGCTGTAATAGCAGGCAGATCACATCCTTGCGTTCCGAAAAATCGACTAAAAGAAGTGGCAGCTTTGCAAATAGCAAAGGAAACAGCAAGTGCTGTACCAATCTGCATCACAGGTTTGTTTCTAGGGTCAACTTGAGAAGCATCTGCAAAATAATACAAGAGTAAACTACTCAGCAACTAGACTTGTCTGATTTTTCAGGCAACTGAAACTTGCTCACAAAAGGAAAGATACAAATATGCTATCTTTATAAACTAGGACCTCTGGAGAAAATTAGAATTCATATGAGACAGATCTACAGTGATGGTGAACCACAAAACCTAGAATAAAAACTTCTTGACCAGAACAAAATTGATACAAGCAGAACAACTTAGCAAAATATGAAAGGAAATGCATACACAATGTATTAGACATCTCATGGTATCATAATTTTTTATTCCCTAAATATCACTTACCACCACTTGATACTGAAGTGTCTGAAGGTATTTTGGAGGCCAATGAAAACAGTGCAATAAAATATATTGCACAAATTACATTATCTGCAGCAACACCTGCAGCCATAACTGATGGAGACACGCCAAGTGCCTCACAGATAGCAACATAATTAATGGCTGCAAAACCATAGATAGAACATCACTCAGATAATAGCGAAGCAGCAAAAGCGCATGTACAAGGATTAATTATCTGCTAAGAGACTATTAATAATGCATAACTAGAACTCCCACCCAACGGAAAGTAGTTTACATATAAACTTATGTGCACGTGTATGTGTATGATTGTCTCAAATCTTGCATGCAACATCAAATATAAGCACAACATTTCACATGATTCCCACACGGCAAATTTAGGATTAGGAAGACTTTGAAAATGTCCAGTTTTGTTTCTAGAGTTTAAAGGACTTCGTATTGATTATTTAGGTTTGCAAGACCGTCTTCAATCAAAAAGCTCTCAAATAGCTTACTTAAAACATCAAACAGGAAATTTGGCTATGACAAGTCAAAGGTGTAAAATCTATATCCCAAAAATTTCTTAGTTTTTTTGCAAACAAAACTGAATTTAAAGGGAACACTCGTACTGGTTTTCTCAGGATGTGCTTCTCATTTCTTTTAGAAATCAATGAAAAAACTTGTCCAGAAATTTACAATTCGAATAGAAAACTCTGAGTTCTTTCATTCTTGGTGAATTAAGTTCTTGGGCATCTGTCATTCCGGCATCAGAAATCCTTCTGTAATTACTATTCAAAATGACATGTGCAACAGTAGGAGAGTTCTGCCAGGTTAAAATCATCAAACGAAATATTGCCATTGACCACAAAGTACGGCATCAAAGACATTGAACCAAATATCAAAATCTTCCTTTATTTGCTTCAATTAACATAATTTTCATCTTGTGCTGGGACTAACTTTAATCTCCGAGATTCAATTCCAATTAGATATATGTGCATGACCAGAATACAAATGAAATATACAGAAAACACCTGCATGGAGCTCCTAACCAAAAAAAAAAAAAAAGAGAACCGGTTTTATTACAGGACTTACTTCCACCAATGTAACTGCCCATGAGGGCAGCAGCTATTTTCCAATTATCTTGACCAAGAGATCTCATAGGCACCATCAGATATGCCACTACAGTCCCAATAACCGTTCCGGCTGTCACATTGAAAGACAAAATATGAAACAACAGAAAGGCTTTCACACACTAGCTGAAAGTTGAAGTTAGTAAAATGACAAGAATATACATAAAAAGAATATAACACAAGCATTAATCGGTTAATCCGTGCCCATACAGTGGCTAGAACTCACAATATTTGAAAAGTTATGGCATATAATCACTTAGCTGTAAATATTTATTCATGATAACAACCCAAGAATATATTAATTCATAAGTCAGAGATGGAGCTTCTCAAAATAACCTGAGACATCTTTATGAGATATTAGAAAAGCATTTCATAAATCTAACTTAATATGGCATTTCAAGAAATTGAAGAGTTGTGCTTGTTTTTGCGATACCCGTGTGACTTACAAGTCACGAGTTCGAGCCATAAAAGCAGCCACTAATGCTCGAATTAGAGTAGGTTGTCTACATCACAACCGTTGGGGTATATGGCCCTTCCCCGGACCTACGTGGGATGCCTTGTGCACCGAGCTGCCTATACTGATAAGATTGATATGTATGTAAGAAGAGCAGTTAATCTCTCTTTTCACGACCTCTCTACTTTTCTGTGCTCCTCTAAATTGCTCAATGGTCAATTCTTCACCAAAAGAGATTACTTTTTCGGTGGTAACTGTTCAGTAATCATAAAATCTTCTTTGAGTTCCTCTATAACGTCTCCAGAAGACCAGTGGGGTATATGGATGTCTCTTTTCGCAGTGGCCACTTTTGGTCTGTGGTAAATGATGCATTCCTTTTAGTTACAAAGTTATGAAAGGAATGCAAGAACAATAATAAACACATAAAGCCAGGTGCAGCTATATGCACATTCCTGGTTGAAATAATACCAAGTAGCAATGCTAACTACTCAAACAGACAATGATTTTACAAAGTAAAAGAAGAAATCATATTTGATTAATCAAGTTATGGGACGACCTTATCCAATCAGCTTACATTTATTTCTGAAAAGTCAAGCTAGTTTGCTTTGTTTTAACAAAGTAAATCCTGAAACTAGCAATATAGTGACAGTCCATCAAACAGTGCCTTCATCACTAGAACTAAAAGAAACGACCACCTCTATTAATTTCAGCAATCAGGCAAAGGGATATAAAGCAATTTCGGAGATATGAGCAAAAAAAAAGACCTGATCCGAGCAAGAAAGCCAAAAGTAGAGGACCGGTAGAGCGTATCACGTGCCGCAAATTTGCTCTGAACAACAGTAGTGGGATTGTCAATGGAAGCAGGTACTTAAATACAGCTAAATATGCTGGCGCTTCATTCGGAATAATCCCCATATTACTTGCAGTCAACCCCACCAATGTGCTAACCAGTGCAGCACTAACCATACTCCCAATTTTAGTCTTCTCCGACCTTCAGAATGAATCGTGTATTATGTGAAATTAACAAAAACAAAAAGGGGAAATGGGAGATGCGTGTTGTAACAATTCAAACAGTTAATAAAAGATGGTTACACAATTCAAACAGTTAATAAAAGATGGTTACACAATTGGCAAAATACCTTAACACCCCCCTAAACTTGACACGGATTATTAGTTACAGCCTTAAACTATTCGTAGTCTTAATTACCCCCCTCAACTTGGCCTTTTGAGAGTCATTACCCCCTGGACGCTGATGTGGCAAAGAGTGCGGGTGCACTCGTCTGCCACATGGATTTTTTTGTATATGTGGCATTTTTTTTTAAAATAAAATATATTTTTACCTTTTTAAGTATGTTACTTTTTTGGATAATTTTTTTCGAATACAATTTATAATAAAACTTGGATAGAACTACATTATTTAGGCTAAATATTTTTATTTGGCTAAAAATAATAAAGTTTTAGTTAATCTTTTTTATGAATTTGATCTAAAAACAATTGAATGTAAGTAAAAATGTAAATTCTTGATATGACAAAAGGATTACAAGAAGAAAAAATAATAACAAAAAAGTATGAGATAATTATCATGAGTATATGTTATAAATAGTCAATTGAAATAAATAGGCAATGCATCTAAAAAGCATGACTATTTATTGCAATTGTATAAATTTCACAAAAAAGATTAACTAAAACTTTATTATTTTTAGCCAAATAAAAATATTTAGCCTAAATAATGTAGTTCCATCCAAGTTTTATTATAGTTTCTATTGGAAAAAAATTATCCAAAAAAGTAACATACTTAAAAAGGTAAAAGTATATTTTACTTTTTAAAAAAATATCACATATACAAAAAAATCCACGTGGCAGGCGAGTGCACCCACACTCTTTGCCACATCAGCATCCAGGGGTAATGGCTCTCGAAAGGCCAAGTTGAACGAGTGCACCCACACTCTTTGCCACACCAGCGTCCAGGGGTAATGGCTCTCAAAAGGCCAAGTTGAGGGGTAATCAAAACCATGAATAAATTAAGGCTGTAACTAATAATAAGTGTCAAGCTTAGGGGGGGGTGTTAAGGTATTTTGCCTTGCACAATTCAAACATGATAGGTTCAAATATATATATATATAAACACCACCCAAAAGTCAAATGAAGAAACAATCAGAGGAATTAGTTAAATATTTGTTCTTTCTAAGAATTCAACAATGGGGATGGATATTCACAAAATATTTCTGTTGGTAGAAAGCCGTATCATCCGAAGGACAAAAAGGAGGATTATTTACCACAGACCAAAAGCGCCAATTGTGAAAAGAGACGTCCATGTACCCCAGTGGTCCTCCGGAGACACTATAGGGGAACTCAAAGTAGATTTTACAATTATTGAATAATTACCATCTTTTCTGGTGAAGAAACGACTGTTGAGGGATTTAGAAGTAGAGAGATCGAGCTGGTGAAAAGATATAAATGTTCTTCTTTGTACATTAAGCGGCGCCAACGGGGAAGAGCAAAAGGATGGCTGAAATGGCAGTACTGAACATGCCATTAGCAGTAGCCGGCTGCTATTCAAGCTTGTGGCGGAGCTGGTGCTTACAGATAATGCATCTCATTTTCAACTTCTTTCTCTTTGTCTTTTTCTTGCAAGTTCCATTTATTGGGAGATTCCAGTCTTGGTAAATTGAAACCAAAAACCAACTAATAATACCTTAATTACTTTATTTTCTTATAAAATAGAAGGCCAATTACATAAGCAGCCCTTTAACTTGGCAGTATTTTTCACCTTGATACCTTAATTAGTGCCTGTACCTATTGGCCTCTTAAACTCGGTACATTATGTGTCTATTGAGTCCCTGAAACAAATATACAACGTGCGTGCAATTCAAACGCTTGAAAAGAGACAATAAACAATAAAATAAAAGACACGTGGCATCCATCGAATAAAGAGACAAAAAAGTTACAGTGTGTTGTCCACGGTTTTCTTCTTTCTTCGCCATTCTCTTCTTCGTACTGGCGTTAGAAGTTAGAACTCGCGCAATGCTCAGATTTCCTCCATAGAATGTTATGATGCCACCTAGTCTAGCCTAATATTCATACAGAAATAACTGAAATGATAAATATAAGTCTCAAAACTCAGCAAATATAATAAATAAACTCTGTGATTCAGTATATACAATTCTCGAGACCCGGTAAATACAAGTCACAAGCTCTAAATAGAAGTACTGCATGATTCTATACATCAATATCTATAAAAGGATAGAAAACATAAAATAGTCAAGGTAGAGGGAGACTCTGAGGCCTGCGGACACCGGCAGATATACCTTGAAGTCTCCGCAGCTAAACTCTCGCTAATGCCTGGATGGTATGAGGTACTTGGATCTGCATAAAAAGATGTGCAGAAGCGTAGCATGAGTACACCATCACTGTACCTAGTAAGTTCCAAGCCTAACCTCGGTAGAGTAATGACGAAGTAAAGTCAAGGCCCTACTGGAATAAATAAAAAGACTGAACAAGTGTAAGGCAGTGTAATATTGACAGCAATGAAATTGTAACAGCAAATAAAGAGCCCATGGCTCAGCCACAATATACACGATAGTCTCAACAATAATAACCGGTTGTGAATAACTCAACAAGAATAGCATTTCACAACTTAACATTCTGCGTCAATCCAAATCACGGTCTTTATAACTCACTACCAATTTCAACAACAAGATATTTTAAGAATAGTAACTTCAAGTAAAGAGTTCAACAGTTAAATAACGAATACAAAATAAAGGAAACAAGAACTTCAACTAAACATGTAGAGCAATTAGCAATTAAGAGATAAGCCAAGTAGACATGTGAAAATAGACTTGAAATGATGACTATAACATGTTAAAGTAACTCAATTAAGGCAAGAAAGAAATCTACATATCTAAAACCGATAATTTTCATATTTAGTCTATGTACAAACTCGTCACCTTGCGTACACGGCTTTCACATATCACGGTTATCACAATCAACACAAATCCTAAGGGGTAATTTCCCCACACAAGGTTAGGCAAGTCACTTACCTCAATGTCTTTCCCTCGATTATCCAACTCTGAACGACTCGAATCTAACCAAAATAACTTCATACTATAATTACAAACTATAAGAAACTAATTCGAACAATGACATTACGATCTTTACAAAGAAATAAAAGTCAACTCAAAAAGTCAACCCAGACCTACATCTCGAAACCCCACCAAAATTACAAAATTCGAACACCCATCCGATAACGAGTCCAACCATACAAGAATTACTCAAAACCGACCTCAAATCGCCTTTCGAAACTCAAAAATTTAGTCTAGGAAGTTTCTACCATTTTTCTCCAATTTTCCAACTCACACTAAGTAAAATGATAAAATTAACAATAGATTCATGTAATTTAACCAAAACCGAGTTTGAAGTTCTTACCCAAATAATCTCTCTAAAAGTCTCCCGGAAATTCTTCTCACACCGGCTCTCTAAGTCCAAAAGTGGATTATGAAACAAACCCTCGAAATTTCCCATTTTCTGCCCAGCAAATCCGCTTCTGCGAGCATGGGGTGCGGATTCCACTTAAGTCCAGAAATTCCTCTTTTGCAGACCATGGCTCGCACCTGTGAGCCCGCTTCTGCATAGAACTCTCCTCCATTGCGACCATAGACCAGGCTAGCCTCATCCTCATCTGCGATTATACCTCGCACCTGCGGACTCGCAGATGCATATAACTCTTTGCACCTGATATCCCAGTTGGGCAAAGCCAGCTTCGCTTCTGCGACCAATTGCTCGTTTTTTCGAGTCCACACCTGCGGCCAATCCCTCCGCAGCTGCGATGACACCAGAAGGATAGAACTTTAGCAATTGCACAAGTCCAATTTTGATCTGGTTCCAATCCATTTCACACCCGAGGCCCCCGGGACCCCGTCCGAATATACCAACAAGTTCAAAAATACATAACAGACCTACTGGAGGCCAAAAATCACATCAAAAAACATCGATTCTACGAATCACAACCCAAATTCAAGACTATGAACTATGAACTTCTGAATTCCGAAACCAATGTCGATTCACCCCAAAACAACTCTGATTGACTTCAAATTTGCACACAAGTCATAAATAACATTACAGACCTATTCCAACTTGCGTAATTGTGATCCGAACCTGATATCAACAAAGTCTACTCCCAATCAAACTTCCCAAATCTTCCAAACCTCCAACTTTTCAACTTTTGCCAATTCACGCCGAAACGACCTATGAACCTCCAAATCAACATCCGGACACGCTCCTAAGTCTAAAATCACCATACGAAGCTGTTGGAACCATCAAAACTCCACTCTAAAGTCGTGTAGACAAAAGTCAAACTACGGTCAACGCTTACAACTATAACCTCCAACTTCGGGACTATGTGTCCCATTTCGCTTTGAAACTCACTCGAACCAAAACCAAGCGTTCCTAGAAAGTCACACTATCATGATACGACATAGAGGATGGAATTAATAGTGGATCGGGGCTAAAATGATCAAAAAGACTGGCCGGGTCGTTACATCCTCCCTCTCTTAAAACAAATATTTGTCTTCGAACGAGTATAGAGACATATCTGGAGTGGAGAAAAGATGAGGATACAACTACTCATACCATGCTCGGTCTCCCAAGCTGCCTCCTCGACTAATTGGCTCCTCCACTGAACCTTCACTGAAACAATGTTCTACGACCTCAACTTTCGAGCTTGCCTGTCCAAAATGGCCACCGGCTCCTTAACATAAGACAAATCCTTTTCCAACTGGACTGAGCTGAAATCCAACACATGAGATGGATCACTGTGATACTTTCGGAGCATAGAAACATGGAATACTGAATGAACTGCAGCTAGACTAGGTGGTAGTGCAAGTCTATAGGCCACCTATCCAATTCGCTCAAACTAAGATTAATGGTTTTGATTAGGAAGTGTGTCTCCTATGAATGAGGTTGAATTTTTTGGAATAGGAAATGCGTCTCCTACGATTGATGGTTCAGATATGGAAGTGCATATCCTATTAGAATGGCTCAAACTAGGAAGTGAGTCTCCTACGAATGAGGTTGAAGGGATTGACTTAGGAAGTACGTCTCCTAGGCATAATGGTTCAAATTTAATAAGTGCGTCTCATATTAGAATAACTCAAACTAGGATGTGCATCTCCTAAAAATGAGGTTGAAGGACTCGGCCTAGGAAGTGCGTCTCCTAGGATTGATGGTTCAGATTAGGAAGTGCTTCTCCTATTAGAATGACTCAAACTAGGAAGTGTGTCTCCTAGGATCGATGGTTTAGATTAGGAAGTGTGTCTCTTATTGAAATAACTTAGACTAAGAAGTGTGTCTCCTACGAATGAGGTTGAAAGGCTTGGACTAGGAAGTGTGTCTCCTAGGCTTAATGGTTTAGATTAGGAAGTGTGTCTCCTATTAGAGTGACTCAAACTAGGAAGTGTGTCTCCTACGAATGAGGTTGAAGGGTTTGGACTAGGAAGTGTGTCTCCAGGGATAGATCATTCAGATTAGCAAGTGTGTCTCCTATTAGAATGGCTCAAACTAGGAAGTGTGTCGCCTAAGAATGAGGTTGAAGGGCTTGGATTAGGAAGTGTGTCTTCTATTATAATGACTCAAACTAAGAAGTGGGTCTCCTACGAATAAGGTTTAAGTACTCGGCCTAGGAAGTTCGTCTCCTAGGATAGATGGTTCAGATTAGGAAGTGTATTTCCTATTAGAATAACTTAGATTAGGAAGTGCGTCTCCTACGAATGAGGTTAATGGACTTAGAGGAAATGTAACCAGGGGCTGACGCCCTGTATTTATGACATGGAATGTAACCAGGGGTTGGCACCCTGTATCACTGAGATGGAATGTAGCTAGGGGTTGGCGCCCTATATCACTAAAAAAGAATATAACCAGGGGTTGGCGCCCTGTATCACTTAGAGAAGGTAACCAGGGGATAGCTTACCTTGTATTAAAACGGAACCTCACTAAGGATTGGTGTACCTTACGTTGGAAAATACAACTAGGTATTAGTGGACCCTATACTAAACATGGGATTAGGAAGTGGTGTGACCTATGTCAGAATGGAACCTTAACTAAGGACTTGTGTAACTTATGCTGAGAATGCAGTGGCAGATGAGGTGATTATGGGCATGCCTAGAAAGAAAAAGCAGAGACTTTGAAAAACTTACCTTTTGTGACATTCGTCCTTTGAGAACTTCATTTTTACACTACTTTGTTTCCTGCTTCAAACAAAGAAAGATTTGTGAGTTTAACAGTGGTAGTCGGTTTGTTGCCTTGATGCCTTGAGTAGTTTGAATTCGCAGCCACCTTGCTGAATGTAACGACCCGACCGGTCATTTGGGCTCTAGCGCGTCGTTCAGAAGTTTGAGGCCATGAGTAGCTTCACTTCAGGTATTATGACTTAAACGCATGGACGAAATTTAATTCCGAGAGTTTGGAATTAATTTGTAAAGAGGATTCTCGTTTTGGAAGCTTTAAGTTGGAGGAATTGACTAAGATTAGATTTTTGAGTAAACGACCTCTGAATCGGAATTTGAGGGTTCCATCAGGTTCGTACGATGATTTCGGACTTGGGCGTATGTTCAGATCGGGTTTTGGATGACCCGGGAGCGTTTCGGCGCATATTGTGGAGGTTAGCATTTTAGAAGAATTTCATAAATTTGGGTTGAAGTGCATTTCAGTGTTATCGATGTCTATTTGAGATTCTGAGTCTGGAAATAGCTCCGAATGGTGATTTTGGTATTGGGAGCGCGATCGGAAGTAAATTCGGAGGTCCGTAGGTCATTTTGGAGTCATTTGGCTAAAGTTAGAAATTTGAAGGTTTTTGAGAAGTTTGACTGGAAGTGGAATTTTGGATATCGGGGTCGAATTTTAATTTTGGGAGTTGGACTAGGCCCGTAATGTCAAATATGACTTGTGTGCAAAATTTGAGGTCAATTGGACGTGATTTGATAGGTTTCGGCATCGAATATGGAAGTTGGAAGTTCTAAAGTTCATTAATCTTGAATTTGAGTGCGATTCATGGTTTTGGCGTTGTTTGATGTGATTTGAGGCCTCGAGTAGGTCCATATTATGTTTTGGAACTGGCTGGTGTGATTGGACGAGGTCCCGGGGGCCTCGGGTGGATTCCTGGTGGTTGACGGGTCGAAAATGGAATTTGAGGAAGGGCTGCTGCAGCTGAGCATCTGGTGTGGTCACACCTGCGCGATGGGGGCCGCAGGTGCAAGCTGCAGGAGCGGGAATGGACTCGCAGAAGCGAATTTTACTAGGCAAGGCGTGGGCCGCACATGCGGTCGAGATCCGCAGAAGCGAGATCGCACCTTCGCGTCGAGACGTAGATGCGGAGTTGAAGGGTCTGGTGGAAGACCATAGAAGCGGTGGTTGGGCTGCACCTGCGGAACCGCAGAAGCGATCGAGTGACCGCAGGTGCAAAAACCGGGGTTGGGCAGTGTCCCTTGAAAAATTGGGGTTTTGGCTCATTTCACTTCATTTCTTTCATGGGAGCCGATTTTTGGAGCAACTTTGGAGTGCCATTTTCATCACCAAGCATGAGGTAAGTGGTTTTTACTAGTTTTGAGTAAATACAAGGTTCATATATGGATTTAGGCAAGGAAATTTGTAGAAAGTTGGGATTTTGAAGTAAAACCTGAAAAATTGGAATTTTTGGATTTTGACCACGAAATTGGGAATAAAACTGAGAGTAAATTATATATTTGAGTTCGTGAGGTTATGGGTAAGTTATCTTCGAAAAATTTCGGAATCCGGGCACGTGGGCCTAAGGGTGATTTTATCAACTTTTCGATCGGGGTTAGGAATTGTTGTAAATTGGATTATAATGAGTAATTGAGTATATATTAGTGGGTTTGCATAATTATTGGCTAGTTTTGGAGCGTTGTGCATTGATTTGAGTCATTGGAAGGACGTGGAATGCCGGTTATGGAATTTCGGAGCGAGGTAATTCTCCTTTCTAACCTTGTAAGAGGGAATGTGTCCCATAGGTGAAATAGTTGACGTGATACTATTTATGGGGGCTACGTACGCACGAGGTTATGAGAGTCCGTGCGTAGCTACTATTGTACTTAAGTCCGGGCAGTTTAGGACCCGAAAGCATGCTATACTTGAATTATTTGTAACCTTATTGACAATTTAAATTACTTAAGTCACATCAAATTAGTATTTTCTAAATAAGTTCAACTTTATTTTTTTCTTAATCGTGAAAAGAGAATTGACTTTCCCTTGGATAAGTGTTTCCTGATAAAATATGGATTGACGGTTTGAATGTGTGTATCTATGAGTATCTGCGTCGCATGTATGATTTGAAGCGGGGTAACTCTATTATTTATAATTGACCGCGTCGCACGTATGATTCGCGAGCGGGGTAATAGATGCATCTATGGTTCGCGTCGTTCGACCCTCCGGCAGTGCACATTTTACATTTATGTTGGACCGGTTCATACGACCTCGACATTTCTTGCGCATGATATTTGCTGGGTACTTTCTGTAAATTGAACCGTTTAATGGCCTGGAAATATAAGTTGTCAACTGAAATGACGGAGACTAAAATTTGTCTATATGAAAGAAGTTGTTCCTTTCTGTCGCTGTTTGTTGATTATTATGACATCTATGCTTAGTGTCACACTTGATTATGTTAATTTGACCTCTAGTAAATGTTAAAGTCGACCTATCGTCACTACCTCTTCGAGGTTAGGCGGGATACTTACTGAGTACACGTTGTTTTTCGTACTCATACTACACTTGCTTTGCATTTTTGTTGCACAGGCACAGGCATATCTAGTGGCCTAGCTTGACGCAGTGGCATGGTTGATATGGGGACTTAGGTGAGCTGCAACCTCACGAGACGACCCGCGGCCAGCAGAGTCTCCTTCAGAGTATTGTGTTGTATTTTCTTTACTGTCCTATTTGTATTCCGGACGGTTATTGTATCTCGTTTGTTTCCTAGAAATTGCTCATGCACTTGTGACACCGGGTTCTGGGATGAATTTGAGATTTAATTATTAGTTGAATTTGTTAAGACATCGGTATTTACTCAATAAAGTTCATTAATTGCTATTTGATGTAATGAAAAGAAATTATTTTCAAAACTACTAAAATGAGAATTTGAGAAACTTCTTGGTGTTGGCTTGCCTGACAGTGGTGTCCGGAACCATCACGACCGTTAATGTATTTTGGGTCGTGACAACATGGTATCAGAGCACTAGGTTCACTTTGGTCTCACGAGTCATGAGCGAGTCTAGTAGAGTCTTGCGGATCGGTACGGAGATGTCTGTACTTATCTTTGAGAGGCTACAGGGCTGTTAGGAGTACTTCCCTTCTTGATTCATGACCGTGCGGTTTGATTTCCCTTGAGGCTTATGCCTTCATTTCCTTTCCATTCAATCTTATGCAACACGAAGCGCTGGTTATAAATCGGTAAGTGAATAATTGTAATGGTACTATAGATGTGGTGCGGGATGTTTATCCCTGCGTGGTTGTTAGGGCTATTGTCGTCGCCTTTGGAAGGGTATTATGTCAATTAAGCTCAGTAGCTGCACTTCGGAGAGCTTTGAGGCTATGCGCAGATTGCTATGATGCTCATGATTGGTTATCGCACGGTATTGAGGTGACAGTAGGATGCTTGCCCATGTGTCGGGGCAGTGAATGACTCGAAAAAAAGTTTACTCAAGCGCGATTCAGAGACTCGGTATTTCATTTCCGGTGAATGAAAGGCAATCCAACTATAAATGTTCAGGTTTGATAGGGTAACGAGACTTGGTGCTTTCAAGTGTGGTGGAACTCTTATCTGCGACGTGATGTCGTCGTCCTCGATTGAGTGTCTTAAGTTCGTAGGTGTTATGATCTTCTTCAATTCGTCGTTAGAGGCAGGATGTTGTGGAATAGTGTTGGAGAAGCGGCTATCATAGATCGCGATGTGCAGTGGTTCAAGATCGGATCAGTGTTTCTAATATTGACGGATCGAGAAGGATTATCTTCGAAAAGGTTTAAATGGGTAGCGATATGTTGGTTCAGGCGATAGAGAGATAGATGTTGGCCTAAGGCAATAGCTGAGCAGCAAAGTATGAGGAAGGACATGTGGGAAGTACCGGGCGATGGTTAAATTTCTAGAAGGCCGGGTGTAAGAAGTGAAAGTCGAGTAGCTGCTTAAAAGAGTGGGTTGGACCAAAGTGGGAGAGTGGCAGAGTAGCATATGGGTTCAGTGGCAAGATGACTACACACCTTAAGAAAAGTTTGGAAGGATTTGGGAATTTTTGTGGATGGTGATTGGGTCTATGGGCTTGATTTGAAATATTGGCTATTATATGGCGGGAAATTGGATACAACATAAAGGGATTGCTTGGTATGAAGAAGGATGCAATATAACTTGTTGAAGAGAGTGTCGCAATTTGTTGATGTCCATAAGGAGCGAACGGACTGGTTCAGTTGGTGAATGAGAAGGGGCTCAGGATGGGTTATTTATGTCGGCATGTAATTTCCACATGTGGGTTATCTCTGGTGAGCAGGTCAACGATCATGGGGTTGGCGAAGTTTCTGCGAAGAATTCTACTGACTATCCAGCAAGGGGTCGAATATGTGAATGTTGATAGAGATGCAGAGTGTTCATAAAATGCTAACGGAAGGATTTCGAGGAATTTGGCAAGTTGGTGGTACAAGATCAGTTCGGCAACAAAGAAAGAATCTTGGTGGCTTCCCGAGTTGTGTAATAGTAGCTTCAAGCTAAGTGAGAGAATCCCAATCTACGGTTGGAGTGCATCGTCGTCTATTTGTGAGATTTCTGGTTATTAGCATATTTATGGGTTATTACAGCTAAAGAAAAAGAACATAAGTGGTAATTTGAGCAAAGGAAATGATAAAGGTGTGTTATAGTTGGTCTTGTTGACTCATGTTCAGGCTTTGGGAATATTCAGGATTTATGCTTCGTACAGAGGAAGTGATTCAGTCGGGTGCTTTATTAAGATGGGTGTTCATGTGCCAGCTGAGCCTTGGATTTGATTATATTCAGGACCAAGCCGGAGTGGGTGACTCTCAATAACGGTCCTAGCAAATTCAAAGGTTAAAATGTGGTGCCTAAGGATTTCAAGCCCGCGGTATGGTTAAGAATCGAGCTTTTGCAGCGGAATATGATAAGAGGCTTCGAATGTTCTATGATATTTTTGGCTTGCAGTGCAGCATTTGGGAGGAACGAGAGAAAATGACTTCGTATTCGTAGAGGAATTTTCAGAATGTATGTAGCAGCCGAGGATGCGAATATGCGCACCAGGAAGGTATGAGATGGTTCGTGGGTTTGGAGATAATGTGGTCTCGCGGAATAGGGTCACTCGGGGTGAGTGCGGATTTAGGTTCATGGTGTAAGAGAATGGAGCTATTATTATTTCTAAGGCAAGTTAAGGATAAATTAGAAAAAGTTAGATTGGTTAGCCATGGTTGAATCGTATAATGATGGCAGTGATCAGTTCCTCCAGCATGGTTAGATTATGCATATGAATGGTGATGGTATGTGCGAGGTTTGACGGCCGCTTTAATTGGTTTTAATTGGGAGTAATCAAGTATTATGGCATGTGATGTGTAGGCGGATCCCGGAAGGGTTACGATGGTTTAGACCACTACTTAAGGATTTGCATATTCTGCGGTTATGAGAATTCACTCGCGTGTTGCTATGGTTCTCTTGAAATGAGCTAAATAAAAGGTTTATATATGATGAAGTGTTTACCCTATTAGTGGCTCAGGAGTTATGATGAAATTATTGTTCTATCGTGTATCGGTATGTTAGGTGCAGTGAGTGTTATGAATTTGAAAGTGAGGATCAAGGTTGCGGTTTGGTGTTGTCAAGGGTGTTGTCAAGAATGTCGCGAGATCGGATGAGCGGGGAAGAGATTTTAGTGTTTAGAGTGAGATGGTATTGTCTTCAATGTCACTTGAGATCGGTGTTTTGTGAAAAAGGCTTTGCATCCTGCTTATGGATTCTCGATTGGAGTTACAACGTTAGTGTGGACGATGGTATGGAGGTGCATACGCGTTACCAGGTGCGTGAGGTCGTGGGAGTTATTCCACGGGAAGATTGTATAAGTGTGACAGGGAGTCACTTGATTGATTGAAGATTTGACCCGAGTATGAAGAATGTGGTAAGATTGCTTATTTGAGAATTTATGCCTGGAGGGCGCTCGGTGCATTTGGTTGTGGATTGTGGAAGTTTGACCCGGTTATGATGGTTGTTCTTGTGTGTTATGGGGAAAAAAGGGTGTCATAATGGACCCTTGAAAGGTTATTAGCCTATTACGGTGCGATCGGAATCTGCTTGAGGTCGGTGAATGGATTTAAATATGAATGTGGGCTCTATATCAGGTCAGATATGTTCATTTCAGCATAGCGCTCCTCATGGAGGAGTATTCGGACATTGGATGTTGTTTCGTCGTCGGCTATTTCATGTAATGTTATATTGTGTCGTTGAGTTGTGAAACGGCTTGATAAATTTCTTATGTGTTAAGGTTCCCAGCAACGATGGGGTTATGTGAGCAGGATGGTTCTTGAGATTTAGATCATATATCGCACCTCAGCTGTGCTTGAGTTTTGTATCGTATGGCGCAATCGGTCTCTCCAGGGATGAGATTATGCATTTAGCGTGCTTGTGGCCGATATTCGGTATTCTGTTGTAATGAGAAATTTAGCTCGGTGTGTGTCTCCTTATGTGGATTTTGTGTGTGGATTGGGTGGCTTATTTCCACGGGTATGTTTTTTGGATCGGGTTGCACGCCACAACTGTGTGATGATGAGTACAGCCTTATGTCCTATTTTTGCGTGTTTTGTTTCCCCTTTTATGAGGGTAATTCATATTAGTTACATGGGTTGAGTAGTTCCTTCCAGAGTTCATTTTCCTTATGTATCACGTTCGAGTTGTGGCTTGTTGGCACAGTGTGGCATCATGTGAGACTGTTGGTCATGTCTGGGTAGCTTATTGCCTGAGCAGCTCGTACTGGGTGAGACGAGATTTTTGGATCTAGGATCAATGCGATCGAATTATAATAAGTATATTAAAGAGAAAATGCCATTATTTGGTTCATAATGATGTAATGGTTCTTGTCAGAGGTATAGACTCAATGATTTGTTGACTCGGAAGTTGGTTATGAATTCTACGCATCTCTTCCGTCGTGGTGGTATTGCAAAGGGTTAGAATAGGATTTTCATAGGTCGTGAGGTGCATTGGGAGCATTAGACCCGTGGAATTTTGGGTATTTCTATCAGAGGATGTTATCATGGTCATGTGCGTTATGTAGTGCATAGGGTGAATTCAGCAAAGGTATGCAATCATGTGTCGGTGCATTGTGAAGTGAATGATACGGTGTTCGTATGTTGGGAGCAGGCATGGTAGAGAATTCCGGATGTTGGATATGGGCTTTAAGCTTATTTTCTTGAATAAAGGAGGATATCTTCAAATTTTCTCGAGTTAATGTGCTCAACTGAGTGGTGGTAGCACGGGTAGGTGCATGAGGTGTTAACCAGTGATTTCAGACAACTCTAGCGCAGTTCTTAGAACGTTCGAGGATGAACGTATGTTTAAGTGGGAGAGAATGTAACAAACCGACCGGTGGTTTTGGGCTCTAGCGCGTCGTTCAGCAGTTTGAGGCCATAAGTAGCTCCACTTCAGGCATTATGACTTATACGCATAGCCGGAATTTAATTCTGGGAGTTTGTAATTGATTTGTAAAGAGGATTCTCATTTCGGAAGCTTTAAGTTGGAGGAATTGACTAAGATTGGATTTTTTATTAAACGACCTCTGAATCGGATTTTGAGGGTTCCAGCAGGTTCGTATGATGATTTCGGACTTGGGCGTATGTTCGGATCAGGTTTTGGATGACCAGGAGCATTTCGGCGCATATTCCGGAGGTTAGAATTTTAGAAGAATTTCATAGGGTTGAAGTGCATTTCAGTGTTATCGATGTCCGTTTGGGATTCCGAGTCCGGGAATAGCTCTGAATGTTGATTCTGGTATTGGGAGCGCGATCGGAAGTAAATTCGGAGGTCCGTAAGTCATTTGGATAAACTTATAAATTTGAAGGTTTTTGAGAAGTTTGACCAGAAGTGGACTTCTGGATATCGGGGTCGGACTCTCATTCCAAAAGTTGGATTAAGTCTGTAATGTCAAATGTGACTTGTGTGCAAAATTTATGGTCAATTGGATGTGATTTGATAGGTTTCGGCATCGAATGTTGAAGTTGGAAGTTCTAAAGTTCATTAATCTTGAATTTGAGTGTGATTCATGGTTTTGGCGTTGTTTGATGTGATTTGAGGCCTCGAGCAGGTTCGTATTATGTTTTGGAACTAGTTGGTGTGATTGGACGGGGTCCCACGGGCCTCGGGTGGATTCCGGGTGGTTAACAGGTCGAAAATGGAATTTGAGGAAGGACTGTTGCAACTGAGCATTTGGTGTGGTCACACCTGTGCAATGGGGGCCGCAGTTGCGAGCTGCAGGAGCGGGAATGGATTCGCAGAAGCGGATTTTGCTGGGGAAGGCGTGGGCTGTAGATGCGATCGAGATCTGCAGAAGCGGGACCGTACCTGCGCGTGTCGAGATGTAGATGTGGAGTTGAGGGGTCTGGTGGAAGACCGCAGAAGCGGTGGTTGGTCCGCACATGCGGAACTGCAGAAGCGGTCGAGTGACCGCAGGTGCGAAAATCGGGGTTGGGCAGTGTCCTTAGAAAAATCGGGGTTTTGGCTCTTTTCACTTCATTTCTTTCATGGGAGCCAATTTTTGGAGCAACTTTGGAGTGTCATTTTCATCACCAAGCATGAGGTAAGTGGTTTTTACTAGTTTTGAGTAAATACAATGTTCATATATGGATTTAGGCAAGGGGATTTGTAGAAAGTTGGGATTTTGAAGTAAAACCTAGAAAATTGGAATTTTTGGATTTTGACCATGAAATTGAGAATGAAACTGAGAGTTAATTATATATTTGAGTTCGTGAGGTTATGGGTAAGTTATTTTCGAAAATTTTCGGAATCCGGGCACATGGTCCTGAGGGTGATTTTATCAACTTTCCGGTCGGGGTTAGGAATTGTTGTAAATTGGATTATAATGAGTAATTGAGTATATATTAATGGGTTTGCATAATTATTGCCTAGTTTTGGAGCGTTGTGCATTGATTTGAGTCATTGGAAGGACGTGGAATGTCGGTTATGGAACTTCGGAGCGAGGTAAGTCTCCTTTCTAACCTTGTAAGAGGGAATTTGTCCCATAGGTGAAATAATTGATTACGTGCTACTATTTGTGGGGACTACATACGCACGAGGTTACGGGAGTCCGTGTGTAGCTACTATTGTACTTAAGTCGGGGTAGTCTAGGACCCAAAAGCATGCTATACTTGAATTATTTGTAACCTTATTGACAATTTAAATTACTTAAGTCACACCAAATTATTATTTTCTAAATAAGTTCAACTTTATTTTTTTCTTAATCGTGAAAAGAGAATTGACTTTCCCTTGGATAAGTGTTTCCTGACAAACTATGGATTGACTGTTTGAATGTTTGTATCCATGAGTATCTGGGTCGCATGTATGATTCGCGAGTGGGGTAACTCTATTATTTATAATTTACCGCGTCGCACGTATAATTCGTGAGCGGGGTAATAGATGCATCTATGGTTCGCGCCGTTCGACCCTCCGGCGGTGCACAATTTACATTTATGTTGGACCGGGTCATACGACCTCGACATTTCTTACGCATGATATTTGTTAGGTACTTTCTGTAAATTGAACCGTTTAATGGTCTAGAAATATAAGTTGTCAACTGAAATGACGGAGACTAAAATTTGTCTATATGAAAGAAGTTGTTCCTTCCTGTCGTTATTTGTTGATTAATTATGACATCCATGCTTAATGTCACACTTGATTATGTTAATTTGACCTCTAGTAAGTGTCAAAGTCGACCTCTCGTCACTACCTCTTCGAGGTTAGGCGGGGTACTTACTGAGTACACGTTGTTTTTCGTACTCATACTACACTTGCTGTGCATTTTTGTTGCACTGGCACAGGCATATCTAGTGGCCTAGCCTGACGCAGTGGCATGGTTGATATGGGGACTTAGGTGAGCTGCAACCTCTCGAGACGACCCGCAGCCAGCAGAGTCTCCTTTAGAGTATTGTGTTGTATTTTCTTTACTGTCCCATTTGTATTCCGGACGGTTATTGTATCTCGTTTGTTCCCTAGAAATTGCTCATGCACTTGTGACACCGGGTTCTGGGATGACTTTGGAATTTAATTATTATTTGAATATTTTAAGACATCGGTATTTACTCAATAAAGTTCACTAATTTCTATTTGATGTAATGAAAAGAAATGATTTTCAAAACTACTAAAATGAGAATTTGAGAAACTTCTTGGTGTTGGCTTGCCTGACAGTGGTGTCCGGCGCCATCACGACCGTTAAATATATTTTGGGTCGTGACACTGAAGAACTAATTCTTTCACCGTGGGACCGAGTTGCTCGGATACTCCATATTGCTTTATGGAAACCTTGGCTTTTCATTGTCTCCCCCTACCATTTCCTACCCAGATGTCTAAGGTGTTGTTGAACCTTGTCTATAAAGCAATTCTTCGCTTTGGCAGTTTTTTCCGTTTAAAAATCAAACTTGATTATCTGCACCCGATATCGATTTGTTTATGTGGTGCTATCATCTTTGCCCATGAAGCAATTCTTGCTTAGCGAACTTTTTGATTTCTTTGAAACACATTGTTTTGCTAGTCGGAGGAGATCACAAATGTATGTGTGCCTTTGACAATGTCGCGTATTCCCCACATTCTTTGTTTTACACTTTCGGGAAACGGTAATCAATTTTGTGGCCCTTTCTTTGTTGGATTCTAAACAAATATACCAGCAAACATGTCACGACCCAAACCGAAGGGTTACGACGGGCACCAGGTTCCTTACTCAACCGAGTACCAGCATAACATATCTTTCTTATCGTGCTATCATTGATAACTGGGCCAACATGGCCACAACTCGTAATATATAACTATATGTAGGAAATCACTGTATCAATGAACCATCTTTCTTAAAACATGAATACATATGGTCCGTCAAGGCCTCTGATATACTTTATAAAATGAACCTTTGTCTACAAAGGCTCGAAGATTACTTGACATCAAATAGGACAGGGTACCGGCCTACCCATAAGTCTTTAGCAAAATTCTAACACGATGACTCATAGACTCGGCTGCACTCTAAATGCGGTGGAGTCTTACCGATCCTTCACTGAATGTTAACCTCGTCTACTATGAGGTCTCGTCAAACTGATTGTCTATACCTTCAGGCATGAACGCAGCGTCCCCAAAAAAAGCACGTAAGTACGAATAATAAACCGAGTATGTAAGACACATAAATAAGTATATAGATTACGAAGAAACATGGAGTAAATGACTCAACATGTATGTCTGGATAACTCTGTAAATCATGAAATACTTATAGCGTCATGCATATACGTATGAATGTCATGTCGTGTATAAGTACATGTGTTTGTAACCTCATCAAGACTCTAAGGGAATCCCATCATATCGCCTTGGCCACTGTGGGAAAAATCATCAATGTATACCAGCTGATCAGGTGGTGGTGCGTATATAATGCCGTAACCTTTCCCATATCCCATATACATATATATACGCATATATAACTCCATCTAGTCATGGGTCAATATACATGTATAAATGAATGCAATGCATGAGAAGTACGTCAATAGAATCTCTCGGAACATCATAAGACCATTATGCCTTTGATTAATATCATGAAGTAAACTTTATCAACTTACGTATTTTTTGAGACCCATGAACAGATGATAGAATAATAGGACACATTGGGAATCAAAAACATAGGCATCTCTAGCATTTCTATGAATAGAGTCATTTATAGAAGTTATGCGTTTGCTCATTTTGTTTGTATAGTATGGATCATGCCAAAAGGAAAGAAGGGATAGCCTTAACATACCTGAGTCGGTTTTTTTGACAATCTCTCTAACACGTGTCTTTTTCAAAAACACGTAATGGCGGATCGAAGTAGGAAAAAATCCGTATGATATTCTTGAGAAAGATTGTATTGTGCTCTCTTAGAATTGCAAATCCCGTTGCTATTACGCAATATAACTTTGTATGAAATTTTTGCTGAAGATTCGTTAATTTGCTTAATTCTAGTTCACCTCTCTTTGTGAATTAGAGATCTTATACCTTAGTGAAGTAATGAGATCCTTGAAATTGTGAGCTTCATCCGTAAGCTTAGCAAGATTTTCTATTTCCCTCTTAACCAATATATATATATATATATATATATATATATATATATATATATATATATATATATATATATATATATATATATATATATATATATATATATATATTATCTTTTAGATTTGTGGGCCCCGACTTTTTGTGATGATTAAGCCACAAAAATCCTCCAAATATGTCACCTATTTTATGCACTTAAGAGTCACAATTTGGGTCTTTGATCCTTGTTCCAATTGCTGCCACGTTGGGCTTAATTAAGCTTATCCATTATTTCCTTAATTGGTTTGTTAATCTCCCATTAACCCTATAATTAATCAATTATCCCCATAATTAAGAATTATCTCAAATTACTTAAAATACTACTCACTTTTAACATACCTTATACACCTTACTATCATAGTCACGTTTTACCATGTATGTCAATAGTCCATAAATACCGGGTATTATAGTTCGGCCGTATTTTATCCCAAATTGACAAACTTCGACGAAACTTATTTTCTTTGATTCGCTTACCCTCTCACCTTCACGAATTTACTTATCACTTGTTTACTTATAACCTCAAAATAATCTCATTCCCGAGCTTGCGTCAATTAACTTACGACGAAACTTTAACGTACGAAAATGCGGGATGTAACATCTCATTTGCGAGCTTTCATTAATTTACTTATGGCGTACTTTCACGTATGAAAACATGGGGTATAACATCATTCTCCCCTTTGGAAAATTCGTCCTCAAATGTTGACTGATGCACTTATCATTATCATAACTATAGCTCTTGCGAATACTTTAGTACTCTCCCTGCCATTTAGGCAACTATTCTGTGAATAAATCCAAAGTCCAGGGCATTCCTACTTTTAGGCTTGTTTCTCACACCACGACATATGGTCGGAATTCTTCAAATCTCGTAACAGTTGCTACCTTCTATCATGCAGCCTGCACGACTCTAACCTTGTAAGTGTGCCTATGCGACTCTTCTTTCCTTTTAGCTCCAGTTTTTATCCAATCTCTATGCCTCACTTTTGTAAACGTATACGCAGCTTGACAAGATATCCCTTTGGGTGTCTATAGGTATACTAAAGTTCTTTGCTCGGTACTTTCTTGAACTCACGAATATTGTTATACCTTATTTCATAGATTCGTTTATCCATCTGTATGACTTTACTGCCCTAACTCTTACTTTGATTTATCGTTACTGAGGTGTGCTACCAAACTCCAGGTTACTCTCGTTGCTTATCATGTATGCATAAATATAAGCCCCTTAATGCTTCTTTATTACTATTCATCTTAAGAATGATGGTCTAATCTCATTTCATACTTTGTAACTTTTATCCATCCATTCTTGATTCACCCTAGTACGGATACCTTGACCTTTTACGTAACTGTCGCTAGGGCTCACATCTCATCGGGGAACATCTGAAATGATTTGCCTGATCCACCTAGGGGCGGTACTATACTTCAATAACCATATTTCATAGCGTCCCAATATGATTCTCCTTACAAGGATATTTTAATCCTGTACAATTCATCAAATCATTACTCATTCGAAGGCCCAAATGTCATCCTTTATTTGTCACAATTACACTCTCATTCTACTACCAGGGCAGCATTCCATCTCTCCTCGATGCTATTAGTCTTAGACTCTTTTGAGTTCGTTCAGGCTATAGTGAGCTTTCTATAACTTAGAGAAACCATTAGCTCTCTTGTTTTCATGGGCTTAATCCTGCGGACTTATCCATTTCTCGTCACCTTCTCACTCGCCCTTTCTTATCCTTACTCCTGTTATAAAACCTTTTCGCTTTACTATACTTTAGCTTGCGACCTATACATATCTATTTATACTACTCTCAACCTTCCTTCAACTTGGTTGCACCATAGATTTCCTTATGTTATTCTGTAACATCAAGTGAGACATCACATCGTCTCTAACTCTTATGTACTCTCTTGTCTAGATTTCTCGGTACCTAAACCATAGACGCCGCTATCATTCTTGGATAAGGAATCCCAATGCTTCTAGATTTTTTTCCGAAGTATGGATAATTCACAACCTTCTGCACTTGAGTATCTCGTATGTTGTTCACATTTACCTAACTTACCTTAAAATCTTTCATCGTATCTTCTATCTCTTTCATGACCTCCCTTCCTTATAGGTATTATTCACGTTCATAACTTGAAGCTCTATTATAATACTTGCACCTCTGGTGCATACACAACCCGGTAGGAGCTTCATACCAACTTCTTATGAGGCTGGTACTTCTTCTAAATGGATTTATCATAGAGCCATTATAGAATATGACTATTGTACAATCTCTCTTGTAACTCTGATATCTAAGATTAATCCTTCAATGTTCTCAATCACGAGGTCTATAATTTTCTGGGTCCAATAATCAGATTCCTGATTTACTTCATTGATGTAACTCTTTAGTTTTCTCCTCCTTCTTATCAGCCTTTATGTAGTATTAAGCTATCTCTCGATCTGCGGCTTATGGTATTAGGTATTACTTTGAGCCTTTCATGGGTGCTATGGAATATCCATGATACAATCTTTTAACAATTCAATCTTTCTTTTAACTTATACTGGAATCTTCTACGGCTGTATGATTGTCAACGTATATGTTGCATGTATAAAAGTCCGACCTCTTAAGTGCGTTCATAACGTAACTAACCCTGGATCAGGAATCCAGTAATTCTTTTCGTTCCTTCTCAGCTTTCTTTAAATGTAAGCAATTACCTTTTCTGATCATCCTGCCCCCTTGTTGCGTGCATACGTAGCTTACCTTAGTGCCCACACATATTGGAATTCTATAGCACACATATGATTTTGAATATCACTTCTGATTTTACTTCCCGTTTATTAGCCACAGTAGGTGTCCCTTTCTTATGGAGTGCATACAATGTTGTTGTGAGACTATTGTTATAAGACTATTCCCTCTTTAGGTCACGGAGCTTAGGTTGAATCCTTCTTCCTTACTTCCTTAGCTAGTCTTTCATTGTAGTACTTAGGGAGGACTCTCTGACTCTTGTAAAGTTGTGAGCTTATTACATTGTATACTCGACGGACCTCTTGATGTCCTTCCTTTCCTATAACTATCCGTAGTTACTTACCTCCACGCCCTTGTGCTTGTAGGGTTGCTTCTGAACTGATATTTTGACTGTATTCCTAGTGGCATTATCTTTTATTTCGGTAACACTCATACGGTACCTTTTTAACTTCCTCAACTCCTATATAAATGTATCTCAAGTATTACAATGTCCTGTCACGACTCCAAATCCTAAGCCGGTCGTGATGGCGCTATCATGATACTAGGCTAGCCAATATACCGTGAAATAATATGAGGACTTGATGCGTGGCTAGAATTCATAGTTTTTAAGCGTTATATACCTTAAATTTTGTGTGCTTTTGTGGTAAAAATACACGTTATATGTGCATAATGGAGTCTATTTCATTTGTAGGTTAATTGGAGATGGAAACCGAGCTAAATGGGTGCATAAACATCGAAAATACGCTCAAGAGTCGAAAAGGAGTGACCCCGACAATACCCGGGCGTTTGGCCCCTAAAGCCAGTGCCCAGGCGTTAAGGGGGCGTTTGGCCCTTAAGGCCAGGGTGACCCTGGTGTTAACCAGGCATTATACCCCTAACGCCAGGCCTACCCAGGCGTTAAGGAGGCGTTTGGGGCTTAACGCCTGGGTACCTGGTCTAGTCAACTCCGAGTTTTAAAGGTCTTTAAGTGTTTCCCGGTTGGAATAGAAGTCTCCTACACGTTTAGGGTTTATCCCAAACGTATAAATAGACCCAATAACACAACTTGGAGGGGAGGATGCCATTTTTGGAGAGAATATACACACAAGATCATTGAAGAAGCAAAGGATTACCAGTTTTCTTCATCTTAATCTAGTATTTTCTATTGATGCAAAGACTTATGCAATTGTTTAATTCTAGTATGACTGGATAAATACCCATTGTTTTGGGGTTGTGATTTAGCCATGAATATTGTTATTCGATATTAACTTAACCTTGATTTTAATTCGCTCAATATATGGTTGTTTCTTCAATTCTGCGTTTAATTGCTTAATTGTTTGGCCAGCAATTTGGTTCTATATACTATCTATGTTATGCTTGGGAAAGCCGTATATAGATTAGAGAAGAATTGAAGAGAGCACGATCTTAACCCTTCAGGGGAGCGGATTTGTTGTTAGGATAGGAATATACCTAGTCACCGTGCTTAATTAAACATCGTAATCTTAATGCGTTCTCATAGATTAATTTCATATGAATATAGGCGTTAATCTATTGAGAATAGGCGAGTAGTACTTCGGGAGAAGGCTACGAGAGCAATTATCGATTAATTAGCAACCATGAGTGAATTATATGAAAGGGGGAGTTAATTAGAATGCAATATGAATGGTTAATTGATCAAAACCATGGAATATTTATCTCTATTGAGTACACAACAATATTCTTGTTACTTGATAATTAGTTCATATAATCATAGTATAAATCAGTCATATTCTTGGATTTTATTTTGGCTTGATTAAATAGCAATTAGAGTGATTAAATAAGTAGTTTAAGCAAGTCCTTGTGGGTTCGACATTCGATTTAACATTATATTACTTGCTACGACCATGTATACTTGCGTGTGCGGTTTGGGACCAACAAGTTTTGGCGCCGTTGCCGGGGACTTGAATATAGACTACTTCTTAGTTACTTGCTTTAATTTTTTATTTCATTGAGTCTAACGTCATGTGATTTTTGCTCTAATCTCAGGAACTTCGAGTGAATGCGTAGGGTCAGAAGCCAGGATAGACTTGACGGCTTTGACCCCAAACCTAAGAGATCATTTCACAGGAGATTGAGAGAAGCAAGAGATACAGACAATCTTCAGAACTTTATCCGATTTCCTGTGAACATGGCAGAGGAACAACACATGGCGATTCAGGAGGTGGCGATGCCAAGCATTGCTAATGTCACCTCCAGCATCGTGAAGCCCAGAATCACTGGGCACTTTGAGCTGAAACAGAGCATGATCCAACTACTACATGCAAACGGGCAATTTTTGGGTCTTCCACACGAGGATCCACAGCAGCACATTTTGAACTTCTTGGAGATTAGTGATACTTATATCACTAACGGGGTCACGCCAGATTATGTGAGGCTCACGCTTTTCCCATTCTCTATATTGGGCGAAGCAAAGCGATGGCTGAAGGCAGAACCAGCTAATTCCATCACAACATGGAACGATCTGGCGAGAAAATTTCTGGCAAGGTTCTTCCCTTCAGGAAAGACCGCAAAGATCAGGAGTGAGATAGTCTCCTTTAGGCAGAAAACAGGTGAATCGTTATATTCAGCATGGGAAAGGTTCAAGGGGCTACTCAGAGACTGTCCTCATCACAATCAGACAAACGAGGTGCTAGTACACACTTTCATTGAAGGGCTCCATCCGCAAACAAAAATTGTGGTAGATGCAGCAGCTGGAGGTCAAGTGTTGGAGAAGAATTATTATGTAATATTTGCACTACTGAATAAATTCTCCAAAAGCAATCCAGACTGGCAAGGTGATATGGGGAGAAATATGGTTCAGAAAACACCAAGGGTTCTTGAACTAGATGTGGTTTCAGCATTGTCAGCCCAGATTTCCACATTGACTAACCAAGTCAATCAGATGAACCTGATCATTAACAAGCAACAATCTCGACATGTGCAACAGACCCAACCAGTGCAACAGATTCAGGTATTTTGTGAAGTCTGTGGAGAAGGTCATTCAAGTGAATTATGCCCAGTTAATCCAGAGTCTGTCTGTTTTGTGAGTAACGCTAGTAAGGGACAAGCAAATCAATATGGAAACACCTATAACCCCAACTGGAGAAACTACCCAAACTTCTCTTGGGGTGGAAATCAGAGCACTCAGCATAATTACAGGCATCCAGCACCTCAACAGCAGTACAAACCACCTCAGGCTGAACCATCAGCAAGCCTTGAGGATATTATGAAGAGAATGATGAATGACCAACTTGCTTTCAATCAGAAAATAATGGCTGATCACCAAGCCCAGACTGTATCCATGAGAAACTTAGAACGTCAAGTAGGGTAACTCGCCAGTTCTCAAAATACCCGACCAATGGGGGCTCTACCAAGTGACACTGAAGCTAATCCTAAAGCACCTGTTAATGCTATATCATTGAGAAATGGCAAGGAATTGGAGATAGTCCAGTNAATCAGATAAGCCAGCAAAGGAGGCGAGTGCTGAGCAACCTCCACCATTTGTTGCAAGGCCACCCCCTCCATTCCCTCAAAGGTTGCAAAAGGTGGAAGATAATGCAGCATACAAAAAGTTCCTTGATCTCTTGAAGCAGGTACAAATCAATATTCCACTGGTAGACATTCTGCATGAGGTACCCAAATATGCTAATTATATCAAGGACATGTGGAAAAATAAAAGAAGGCTGACTGAGTTCGAAACTGTGGCACTCACTGAGGAAGTTCGCTCAAGAATTCAAAGCAAGCTACCTCAGAAATTAAAAGATCCGGGTAGCTTTACTATCCAAATCTCAATTGGTAAGCATGCAGTCGGGCGAGCTCTGTGCGATCTTGGGGCAAGTATTAATTTGATGCCACTATCTGTGTTCAAGCAGTTGGGATTGGGTGAACCACGCCCAACAACAGTGATTTTACAATTGGCAGACCGCTCCCTAGCCCATCCTGAGGGAGTAATTGAAGATGTGCTAGTTCAGGTGGGATCATTCATATTCCCAGCTGATTTCATTATCTTGGACTATGATCCTGATTTGGAAGTCCCATTTATTTTGGGGCGTCCATTCCTAGCTACAGGCCGAGCTATTATCGATGTGTGTGAAGGGAAGATGACAATGTGCGTTGGTGATCGAGTAGAGGTATTTAATGTTTATAAGGCACTCAAGTTACCTGTCCACTATGAAGAACTATCCATGATTTCTGTAGTGGAAAGTGAATCGAAGTCCATGGTTCCCTACATGAATCCTATTGACCCTCTTGAGCGGTTGTTGGTTGGGGATGCAGAAAACTGTGAGGATGAAACAACGGATGATATTGAGAAAATTCTTGAGGTGTCCTGCAGTTACCTCCACAAGCTTGGAAAATTTGAAGAGTTGAATAAGCATGTTACTCTAACCCTCCCTAAGCCATCTATTGAAGAGGCTCCAAAGCTGGAACTCAAACCTCTTCCAGCACATTTACGCTATGCCTATTTGGGGAACTCTGAAACATTGCCCGTGATCATCTGATCTAGCCTAACCAATACACAAGAACATAAATTGCTTAGGGTACTTCGTGAGCACAAAAAGGCAATTGGGTGGACCATCGCAAACATTAAAGGTATCAGTCCATCATTTTGCATGCATAAAATATTTTTGGAAGACGGAATTCGCCCGGGTGTTGAGCAGCAAAGGAGGCTGAATCCCATTATGAAAGAAGTAGTGAAGAAAGAAGTAATAAAATTACTAGATGCAGGCATCATCTTTCCTATTTCTGATAGTAATTGGGTGAGCCCAGTTCAATGTGTACCCAAAAAGGGAGGAATGACCGTGATTGAGAATGAGAAAAATGAGCTAATTCCTACCCGTACTATCACGGGTTGGAGAGTTTTCATAGATTATCGAAAGCTCAACAAAGCAACCCACAAGGATCATTTTCCACGCCCATTCATTGATCAAATGCTGGATAGGCTAGCAGGGCATGGATATTATTGCTTTTTGGATGGGTATCCAGGTTATAACCAAATTGTCATATGCCCAGAGGATCAGGAGAAGACCACCTTTACTTGCCCTTATGGCACCTTCGCCTTCAAGCGAATGCCATTTGGTCTTTGCAATGCACCAGCCACCTTCCAGAGATGTATGATGGCGATTTTCACCGACATGGTGGAAAAATTCGTAGAAGTGTTTATGGATGACTTCTCAGTCTTTGGGGCATCTTATGATGACTGTTTGAAAAACCTGAGCATGGTGTTGGTTCGTTGTGAAGAAACGAATCTGGTGTTAAATTGGGAAAAGTGTCACTTCATGGTGCAGGAAGGCATTGTCTTGGGTCATAGAATATCTAAAAGTGGAATCGAAGTTGATAAGGCAAAAGTGGAGGCAGTTGAGAAAATACCTCCACCAAATCCAGTGAAGGGTGTCCGGAGTTTCTTGGGACACGCAGGGTTTTATAGGCGCTTTATTAAAGATTTCTCTCAAATTGCTACTCCATTATGCAGGTTGCTGGAAAAAGATATCAAGTTTAATTTTCATGCACCCTGCCTGAAGGCATTTGAGGAACACAAGAAGAAATTGGTAACTGCCCCCATAATTGTTGCACCTGATTGGTCACTACCATTTGAACTTATGTGTGATGCAAGTGACCATGCAATTGGGGCAGTGCTAGGCCAAAGGAAAGACAAGGNAAAGAGTCTAAAGCTAGATTGATGCGCTGGGTTTTATTGTTGCAGGAATTTGATGTGGAAATAAGCGACCGAAAAGGCACTGATAACCAAGTAGCTGACCACCTGTCAAGGCTGAAAAATCATGATCATGTTGAGGAGGGTGGAGATATTAAAGAAGTCTTTCCTGATGAGCAACTTTTTGCTATAACCCAAGACCCTCGTGGTATGCCGATTATGTGAATTAATTGGTGAGTGGGGTAATTCCCCCGGAAATAAAATCTGAAGCAAGGAAAAGGTTCTTACGCGATGTGAAATTTTACTACTGGGATGAGCCCTACCTGTACAAAGAATGTGGTGATCAGTTAATGAGGAAATGCATTCCTGATGTAGAAGTGGAACGGGTGTTGTACGATTGTCATGCATCACCATATGGAGGCCATCATGGTGGCGATCGAACGGCAGCGAAAGTGCTACAATCTGGGTTCTTTTGGCCAACACTATTCAAAGATGCCCACGCATTTGTTAAAAAGTGTGACCAATGCCAGAGAACAGGAACGATAACAAGGAAACATGAGATGCCTTTGAATAATATCTTGGAGGTAGAGATTTTTTATCTATGGGGGATAGATTTTATAGGTCCATTCCCATCATCAAGGGGACATAAATAAATTTTGCTAGCAGTTGACTACGTGTCGAAATGGGTGGAGGCAATTGCATTGCCGACGAATGATGCCATGGTTGTCGCTGCGTTTGTGAAGAAGAATATATTCTCCAGATTTGGTACTCCACGAGCCTTGATTAGTGATGAAGGAACCCATTTTTGCAATCGGTTGTTGAATAACCTTTTAGCTAAATATGGGGTCCGTCATCGAGTTGCAACAACATATCACCCTCAAACAAGTGGACAAGCAGAGGTGTCCAATAGAGAAATCAAGCAAATACTAGAGAAAACGGTGAGTGTGAGAAAAAAAGATTGGGCTGCTAAGTTAGATGACGCTTTATGGGCATACAGAACAACATACAAGATACCGATTGGGGCATCACCATACAAGCTGGTCTATGGGAAGGCATGTCACCTGCCTGTAGAGCTTGAACACAAGGCGTATTGGGCCATCAAGAAGTTAAACATGAACCTTGAAGCCGCGGGTTAGAAAAGAATGTTGCAGTTGGATGAATTAGATGAGTTCAGATTGCACTCATACGAAAATGCCAAATTTTACAAAGAAAAGACCAAGAGATGTCATGACAAACATATACATCCGCGTCATTTTGAGCCGGGCCAACAGGTACTATTATTCAATTCTAGGCTTAGACTGTTTCCTGGAAAGCTAAAATCAAGATGGTCAGGCCCGTTTGAAATAGTGAGAGTCACTCCATATGGTGCACTTGAATTGCGAGCTATACATGGTGAAAGAACATTTTTAGTGAATGGGCATAGAGTCAAACATTATTGGGGCGGTACCATAAATTGTGAGAAGACCAAAGTCGTGCTTGCTGATGACTGAGGCGAGGCTCTGCGTCGTGCCGCGACGTTAAATCAGGCGCTTCATAGGAGGCAACCTATTGACTTGTTGTAATCATCGTGCCACGACATTAACTAAGGCGCTTATTGGGAGGCAACCCAATACTTAGTTAAATCTTAACATAGCTTGAAGAATTTCATATAATTATAGGTACTAACGAGCTCGCGAGTGCATTCAAGTGAAAGGAGCAGTGTTCGTGCATGACGGAAGGTGAGACGAAGATCAGGGGGTACCTGGCATTTCAGCTCTAACGCCAGGGTAGGCTGCGCGTTTCAGCTCTAACGCCTGGCTAACACCAGGGTTGGCTGGGCGTTTGGGATCCAACGCCTGGATAACGCCAGAGGGTCCGGGATTTAAGACTATAACGCACGCCAAACACCAGGTAAGTATCTTCTTCTAATTTTTTCATCTCCCATCTCCCTCTCAAGCAAGAGTTTGCTCCCAAGAACACAAACAACCTACACAATCAGCGAATTGCTCTCACACTCACACTACAACTCATAGATTACACCCATATCAACTCAACTGCACACCCACAACACACACTTAAACACATAAGAGCTCCCCCAGCACACAAGTTTTTCAATTTCGGGGCTCACCTCATCAAATTAACACTCATCAATCGTTGAAGGTATGATTTTATCCCTATTCTCTGTAAATTCGACTTGGATGTTACGATCATACATGGTGTAGCCATGATCATGGTGCTTCCTTATGGGTTTATGAATTTCATGGTCATATGGTATGATATTTTGCATCCCAATCCCCGAAACCCTCTAGGAATGGGCTGCATTTGTTAAACTAAGTGGTATTATGGAACCCCACCCGGATGTGGGCACATGAGGCAATCACTCAATTCCATAAGAGCTCTCAAGGCATTGTGCACGCCAAGTGCTCGATATAATGCCTCAATGAAAATACATATCCCAGTTGGAGCCTGAGTCTCCGGGAAACATCCCACTAGTATCATGCATTGTCAATTCCATGAAATGTTAATTGTGAAGAGGCTCACGAGAAATCCTTTGGGTCAATTATTCGTTAACGTACCAAGGTGAAGTCTGAGTAACCTGTAAGCTTTTGTAGCCACTTTGTGACACCCACTAACTACTGATCATATGTGCAGGAAAAACAATGCTACCCAGAAGATCCACTGGCAAGGGGAAGGCCACGTCGTCGGCCCCAGCTAAAAGTAAAGCAAAACCCCCACAACCCCAAAAGAAAAGAAATGGGGGGATGTTACTTCCAGTATGACTGGTGAGGAAGCAGTAGCTGTTGTCGCTGCTATGAGACAGCGACCCACTGGTGAAAGGGAATATGGTCTCAACAGCATACCAGTGCTATCCAGGAAATGGTATGCACGCTGCAAACCTAAGCATGTTCACCCTGAAGGGGCCATTAAGGAAGGGAGTCTACGATCAAAATTCCCAGCGATTTGGCGGAGCATCCATGAGTTGGGGTTGGGATATGTGTTCAGACACAATGGTGACATCAACCTCAACTTAGTCCGAGAATTCTACGCAGGGTTTGACCCTAAGGAAAAGAATAGATTGGTGCCAATTCGTGGGCACTTGGTAGATTTTTCGGCCAAGGCCATTTGTGACTTCCTAGGTGCACCAAATGTTCCGGTGGAGCCTCTAGAGCAATTCATCCGCCATCCCAACTATAGAGAGGTGAGGCACACACTTTGTGGGGTTGCTTCCACAACTGCTTTGATTCAGGATAGAGCCACAAATCGCCATAAAAGATTTCCAAAGAAAAAAATGAAGCCTGAGACCCAGGTGTGGCTTAAAGTGATTAATGCACGGATACTACCGTGAAACCATGACACCTTAATTAGCCGAGAGAGGATTTGTGTGATCTACTTCCTCATGACGGGGCAAAGGGTAAATGTGGGTCAGCTGATGCACTATCAAATGGGGTTGGTGCGTTCGAGCAATAGAATTGATCGAATACCATTCCCAAACTTCATAACTCAGTTCCTGCTAAATGAGAATGTAGCGGTTGAGCCCGACTTTGACCATAACATTGATCAATTCCAACGAGAGATTGACATCTCTGGCCTAAGATTGAAGGAAGAGCCCTCCCTGACCAATGCAGAGCGCAATGTGCGGGATGACAGCTTCATGGCCCATCTTTATGGGATGATGGATTTGCAGTTACGAATAGGAGTCGGCCGGCGTCAGTTGATGAGAGAGTTGAATTGGATCATAGGTACCCGCTAAATGCTCATGCGTTGTAGATGATTGGAGCGGGTGAGGGATACAGGCTCCCTGATGATAAGGATATCAACACTCCTGAGGACTCTGATGCAGAACCAATGCGCTCGAATGAGGAAGATGATGACGAAGATGAGCATGAGGAGGAGTGGAGAGCGTCAGATGATGACGATGCTGAATGATCAGGGAGTTTCTTGTACCTTGATTCTATTTTTTTTTTGTATCTGTATAATGCACTGGGGACAGTGCATGGATTAAGTATGGGGTGTGTGTATGTTGTATTTTGTTGAACCATACGAAGTGTGAACTTGTTGTACTATATGTGGGTTTGTAATGTTGTAGTTGTATTCATGTTAAAGAAAAAAATAAAAAAAAATTATTCGACTTTTCCCGATGATGGATCTCTTAAACAGCTCTCTTGAGGGAAGTAAGTCTAAAGAAAATACCAAAAAGATTTTTTTTTTAGGAAGTGTAGTAATTCCCCCTTGGTTTTTCTTTGGACCACGGTTCTTTTCCAAGGGTGTAACTTGAACCGGATAATTTAAATTAAGTTTAATTTTTTTGTTTTTAGAGTAGTTAGGAAGAAACTGAGTAAATTAGAGATACCCCATGACATGGTTGATGCCGGCATATTAGGTTATGACATACATTCTGCTTTCCTTTATATTGGGTTTGACATGTGATGCCTGAGTAAAAATAAATAGCCTATTTTGTGACGCCTTAGCTCAGTTGTTTGACTTGTATGCTACACAGTGTAATATTGCTTAATTCTCTTAATTTTGTGTGCTTGGTTGACTTGAGAGTTGAATAAAACCGTTGTGATTGAGTTATGTGCAATGTGTGAGTGAGGTTTAGTGATTTTCTATGCTATTCTGTGTAGTCTAGAACTTGCCACGTGTGTTAATCGAAGCAAAATTGTAGGTTATGCTAGTCTAGGAGATGACGTAGGCATTTTCTTGCTTGATCATGGATGTGCTTGTCACATAAGAATTACATTTTCCATTGCTAGCCCCTTTGAGCCGTATTGACCTTTTCTTTTGTACCCACATTACAAGTCGTACCCCTATTTTGTTCTTAAATTGAGACTTTTTGCACCTTTTCCTCCTAAGGCACTTAGTCGCTAAAAGAAGTAAGGTGAGATATTGGGGATTGACTTTTGAGTGGAGCCATGGAAAGACCTGTTAGTGCACTAAAAAAAAATTGTATTCAAAAGTCACTAGCCATTGAATCTTCATGTATGGAGTGTGTGTAGAAAAAAAGAGAAAAAAAAGAAAAAGAAAAATATAATAGAGAAAAAAAAATATGTACAAAAAGATACACACCTCCAAATTTTATTAGTTTGTGCTAGTGAGAATATAGAAGTGCTTAATTGAAAAAGGGCTATGGTGAATATGAATTGTGGCAAGGGAATTGGTTGAGAAGAATATATGTTGATTTGTGAAAGTAGTGTATTAAAGTGCTTAGGAGGGTTAGTCACTATCCTAAATATATGCTACCCGTCCCTTAGCCTACATCACAACCTTAAAAGTCCTAATTGATCCTAGACTTGGCTAACTTGAATTAGTGGAGATCTACACTATGGGCAAGCTTATGGTACGACCACGGGATGCATATGAATTCTTTGTGAGAGTGAGTGAATTTGTTCAATTGTGTGATGTCCTTAAATAATGTTCAAAAGCATATTTTAATGTGTGGACTAGTTATATTCACTCTCTTGTTGTTGGTGAGAGCACATGATCTCATGAACGATTGGTAATGTTGTAACTTTCTTGTTGGGTAGGTGCGTGAATTGAGAGGGCTTAGTAGTTGCAAGTCGACTCTTGAGGTTGGGTGGTTGCAATTAGGTTATTGATATTATTGATTAAATTGTTATACTTGGGCATGTTTAAAGAAGGGAAGAATGTGAAATTTTGTATGCCATACTTGATTGCCAATATCGATCATAGTTAAGGGGTAATATGTGTGATTGAAAAGTAAAATACTCCTTGTTAATGAAATGTGTACGTGTTGAAGGATATTGCTCGAGGACGAGCAAGAGTCTAAGTGTGGGTTGTTGATGCGTGGCTAGAATTCATAATTTTTAAGCATCATATACCTTACATTTTGTGTGCTTTTGTGATAAAAATACACGTTATATGTGCATAATGGAGTCTATTTCATGTGTAGGTGAATTGGAGATGGAAACCGAGCTAAATGGGTGCATAAACATCGAAAATACGCTCAAGATTCGAAAAGGAGTGACCCCGGCAATACCCGGGCGTTTGGCCCCTAAAGCCAGAGATGCCCAGGTGTTAAGGGGGCGTTTGGCCCTTAAGGTCAGGGTGACCCTGGCGTTAGCCAGGCATTATACCCCTAACGCCAGGCCTACCCAGGCGTTAAGGGGGCGTTTGGGGCTTAATGCCTGGGTACCTGGTCTAGTCAACTCCGAGTTTTAAAGGTCTTTAAGTGTTTCCCGGTTGGAATAGAAGTCTCCTACACGTTTAGGATTTATCCCAAACGTATAAATAGACCCAATAACACAACTTGGAGGGGAGGATGCCATTTTTGGAGAGAATATACACACAAGATCATTGAAGAAGCAAAGGATTACCAGTTTTCTTCATCTTAATCTAGTATTTTCTATTGATGCAAAGACTTATGCAATTGTTTAATTCTAGTATGACTGGCTAAATACCCATTGTTCTGGGGTTGTGATTTAGCCATGAATATTGTTATTCGATATTAACTTAACCTTGATTTTAATTCGCTCAATATATGGCGGTTTCTTCAATTCTGTGTTTAATTGCTTAATTGTTTGGCCAGCAATTCGGTTTTATATACTATCTATGTTATGCTTGGGAAAGCCGTATATAGATTAGAGAAGAATTGAAG